>CAIGRB010048797.1:0-44696 GCA_903798255.1 Fraxinus quadrangulata | reverse complement strand
AAATTTGGCTTGGGCTGGGGTGGGCAAGGGTGGGCTGTAGCCCACCCCTATCTCCGCCCCTGTCTGTTTGGTAGTCATTTTTCAAATCAAATAATGCATTTATTGCCCGTTAGAAATCAAATTCAGTCTACTTTTCTGACTTTTCTTCTCACAGTCGTCTTTTTTGACTTCTTCAATGATCAATTTTTTCCTTCTTTTTTTGCTAAAAAATGGCTACCAAACAGTCTATTAGAAAGTGGATTTTTAGAGGTTTGTCTAATAGAGAAGGTTTTATATTTATATATAAACAATTAAATATAGATGTTGGGTTTTAATATTTGATAAATTTGGACGAAATAAACACCGCAATGTGTTGCTCAACCCAAAAAAAAATTTGTATTATTGTAAGCAACTTAAATAATTAAGGTCACTCATGGCCCGTTTCATTTGTTTAATGGCTCGTTTACTTATTGTTGGCCCAACTTCGTCCTATACCTAAATCTATATATGGAAAATTTCATTCTCATTTCAAAATTAAGAAACAATGTTTATTATTTCAAAATCAAATAGTAATTAAATTTTATTTATGAAATAACTAATTAAAAATATATTTTATTAATTAAATATATTATGATCACAATTACGTGCTTATATGCAATTTATTTATCGATCACATATTATCTAATTGATTAGTCACAAATTATTTTTCGGTTACAAATAAAAAAATTTATAAATCATAAATAAAAAATTTGACAGTCTCTCTAGAGCCGAAAACTTGTCTATGAAGTGGCCGAAATTAGGTAATAAAATTAGTCCGAATTAAAGATAGACTGAACATAGACGTAGCTATACTCCACTCTATGAGGAATTTACAGATTTAGCCTAGAAAACTTGTCTATGAAGTGGCCGAAATTAGGTAATAAAATTAGTACAAATTAACTCCACTCTATGAGGAATTTACACATTAGCCTATGTTGATAGGAATTAAAATCTAGATTTTAACATAAAGATAACGATTAATTTCATCCACATATTTCATCAACTTATATCAAAATCTATTAAACATTTGATTTTAATCCTCACCAAATATGAACCCTATTTAGTAAAAATTAAAATTCGGATTTTAATTTATGTTAAAATCATTTTTATGTGATTCGCAACTTTTCAACCACACATATCATCATTTTCATTAAAATTTACTAAAAATTTGATTTTGATCCCCATCAAACAGGGTTTTAACACTAAAACGTGATATTTAAGGAATTAGTACGTCTAGAACCTGTCTGAGCCACATGTTGGCTAATAATGCATTTTGAGATAGTAAATTGATGGAGAACACGTGATTAAAAAATAAAAATAAGTTTTGAATTACGTGTAATATTCTTTTATTAAAGAATGTGTGATTGAAAAGAAGAAAGAAAAAAATGTGTTTCAAAATAATGAGGATCAAACAAGAGTCTGTTTAGTAAATTTAAAATTCTAATTTCAAGAAACTTGCAAGAACTCACTTTAACTTCGAAATTTTGGCTATACTCTTATATTTTCTCTTGCACATTATATTTTTACTTCTCATTTTTTCAATTATTTTATTCTTCTATCCACCATAGGGGTGAGCGTGGTTCAATTAACTGAAAATCGATGATTAACTTACAAAGAAACCACGAGTTCCATCTGTAATTATGGAACCAAATAGTTCCAGATTGGTTTGATTCGCTTTCACAATCAAAATTCCAAAATCATTAGTAAAATTATAGTACAGAGTTATATCACCAAAAGTTAATACTGACAACTAAATCAAAACAATTAGTCTCATTAAATGTAAATGATAAGTTCCATCTTCATGCAACATACTATCTAATAAAAATCATTCACCAAAATAAATAAATGAATATAATTAATTAAAAATGATTGAGTGGCGGAGGAATGTGAATTCCTCGAATTGTATTAATCAAAGGTGACTTAATGTTTATAAACCATTTATAAGCCTAAGCCAAACATTTCTTTTTCTCATGTGGTGTTATTCTCGAAATTTGTGTTTCGAAGTCTTTTTGCTTACGGTTTCTAATCACATGCCTAAAAGTCGTTAATAATTTAGTTCCTGTTTGGTGGCATTTAGTCAATGTTTGTCTATTATTAATCAAAAACTCTATTTATTACAGTAAGATTTTTCACCACACACTCACCAAATAAAATATTCTACACACAAATCAATAAAATTATTTTAAATTTCAACCACACATTTTTCAAAAAATGCTATTAAAAACTTCATTCTTCTCCCAATAATAGGAGATAAACAAGCTCTTAATTTGAAAAAAAAATTATATTTTTGAATAGTATTTTGTGAAGAATGTGTGATTAAAAGTAGGAAATTTTTTTGGATTTATGCGTAAAAATATTTTATTGTGTAAATATGTGGTTGAAAATGAGTATGAGAAATAAATTAAATTAAATTAAGGGTTTTGCTATGTGTGTACAGACTCCCTTCCAATAGAAGACCCACGATTTTATTTTATTTTATTGGGCATGGACCCTCCTATTTTGAGGAAGTATCAGTCTCGATGTACAAATAGCAAAATCCTTAAATTAAATGTCATCAAATTAGAGTTTAATATATGAGATTCTGATCTACAGAGATTCGAATTATGATTGTAGTCTAGTATGTATTAAATTCGATTAAATCAACTGGAATTATTCCTTTTGAATGATATCTGCAACATAAGATAATATTAATTATGTTTTCAAGTTTTTTCTCGACTATCTTTATCTATCATAAGTTCATTCGTATCTGCGGCGGCATTGGTTTTGTAAATACGTCTCGTGACGAGCATGTTCACAATATTCGACCAATATATTGCTTCAACCAAAATTTACAGTTAAAGTTAATTTTTCGATGACTTTTTATTATTAATTTGCCTTTTGAAATAGTTATGAAATTAGACTTCATGTCCTCCTTGCGGTGCAAGGTGTTTCAGTTATTCCAGTGAACGAACGTTACCTGCAAAATGAGGTTGGAGCTTTTTCCTCCATTGTACCTCCGGCGTGAAAATTAGTATATAGTTTTGAAATGTAGGAAAAAACAATAGATTGGGTATTCAAATAGCCAGAGTTTAAAGATCCATATCTATTTTTGTTTTAGGAGCATTTACAGAATTTTGAAGCTATACAACTGTCGGGGGGTTATCGTGACACGTGTCCTACATAACGCCTCCTACTACCCTCAAGTCCTGGGTAGAGGATCTCCACTTATCTAGCGATTGGTTGTGTTCATGATAACCGCTGATCGGTTTCCATCCAACTCAATGATATTTTTGTGGTTTAGAATTGCATTGATCCCGTAGTGATAGACAACCTAACATGAATGTAGAGGGACTCATAGTAGTAGGCGACCCATCATGTGCGTAGATGACCTCATAGCAATAGGTGACCCAGTATGAATGTAAAGAGCTTCATAGCGGTAGGCAGCCCAGCATAAGTGCTCTATATAGAGTGTAGATTGAATAGTCTTCTTCTTATTGACTATAGTAGATAGTTGTTAGCTCTAATATCGCCTTCCTTTCAAATGAAATGTGAACTTGGATCATTGACCTTTTAATTATAATGATTAGAAAGGTGAATATTATTCCTTTTGAATGATATCTGCAACATAAGATAATATTAATTATGTTTTCAAGTTTTTTCTCGACTATCTTTATCTATCATAAGTTCATTCGTATCTGCGGCGGCAATGTTTTTGTAAATACGTCTCGTGACGAGCATGTTCACAAAAATCGACCAATAAATAGCTTCAACCAAAATTTACGGTTAAAGTTAATTTTTCGATGACTTTTTATTATTAATTTGCCTTCTGAAATAGTTATGAAATTAGACTTCATGTCCTCCTTGCGGTGCAAGGTGTTTCAGTTATTCCAGTGAACGAATGTTACCTATAAAATGAGGTTGGAGCTTTTTCCTCCATTCTACCTCCGACGTGAAAATTAGTATGTAGTTTTGAAATGTAGGAAAAAACAATAGATTGGGTATTCAAATAGCCATAGTTTCAAGATCCATATCTATTTTTGTTTTAGGAGCATTTACAGAATTTTGAAGCTATACAACTGTTGGGGGGTTATCGTGACACGTGTCTTACATAACGCCTCCTACTACCCTCAAGTCCTGGGTAGAGGATCTCCACCTATCCAGCGATTGGTTGTGTTCATGATAACCGCTGATCGGTTTCCATCCAACTCAATGATATTTTTGTGGTTTAGTATTGCATTGATCCCGTAGTGATAGACAACCTAACATGAATGTAGAGGGACTCATAGTAGTAGGCGACCCATCATGTGCGTAGAGAACCTCATAGCAATAGGTGACCCAGTATGAATGTAAAGAGCTTGTAGGCAGCCCAACATGAGTGCTCTACATAGAGTGTAGATTGAATAGTCTTCTTCTTATTGACTATAGTAGATAGTTGTTAGCTCTAATATCGCCTTCCTTTCAAATGAAATGTGAACTTGGATCATTGACCTTTTGATTATAATGATTAGAAAGGTGAACGTGCATTGCACATTAGTAGATTAATATTAAAAAGTAAATATATGTAAATTTATAAGTTAGTTTGAAGGAACCTAATTTTTCCTCTTTTCTTTTCTTTTTATATTATATTTTTATTGTTGATATGAACATTTTGTATTCATTCTTCTCGTTACAATTGACCCTTGCAAAAGTCACACATAAGAGTGCCCAGAAATTCTCCAGAGATCTTCGATAAAATGAGATAAAATCCAGACTAATGGTCCATTCTCTTGTTGTAGGCCTTCAAAATCAAAATGGTCTATAACTTCATTATTACAGTGAGGACTCCAATTGCCATAGAGATTTCCTGGAGAAAATGTGCTAGAGGAGCAGAATGATGAAGTTGAAGAAACTGAATAGCATTTTTGAATTGGTGTTACGTTGGCCAATTTATAGTAAAATTAAAGTAATTGAGAACATCATCTATGCTAGAATTTTCGCGATGATACTTGAGGCTATTGAGAGTAAATATTATTCTTTTCCAGCGATTGTTCATCACAGACACTTTCAGTCAATGAAAGCCTTTATAAAAGAAAAAAACATAAAAGCACACATGTTATTAACAGGAAGATATGTGATTTTATAGGGTTAAAAATACTATTAGTAACTCAAATTATAGCACGACTTTACTAAACTCAATATAATTGGCTTCGAATCTTATCATATCGTAATTCCCTTGTTTCAAGTACATGTTTTGTGTCATCATTTAACATATTTGAAAATATCAAAAGAAGCTTTACAAATATCTTTTATGGATATTTCTAACATATAAAAGAGAAAATTAGAATTAACTAACACACGTAACAACCGGCGAGCTTACTTCTCCATGTCCAAGATCTTCTATGTCCTGACATGCTTCTTTTGTATCCGTCGTCCCCGAAATGTGGTCTGAACCATACTACCTTGGCTTGAAGATTGGTCGTAGTGGTAATCATCAGTGTTTGACTGCCATCAAAAGTGAAATTAAATATGGTTACAAAAAATTAGACCATAACGTAGAATGGCTACAAGTAGCTCAACGACAATACCCATGATCATATAGACTAGTTTCCAAAAGCTTTATGAAGGAAAAAAAAACCTCATAAGGAATCCGATTAACAGTCTGATAGTTGAGTGGAGGAATTGCGGGTACAATTGTAAGTTCATAGCTTACAAATACCCAGTGATTGATACATAGACTTGAACAAAGTTTGCTCCTAGTAGTCAATACACAAGAACGTATACATGTTTCTATATGTTATGAAATGAATTCACTTATTTGTCATTATGTACCACTCGACTTTATAAAGCTCGAGTGCATTATTTACAGGATAGGTAACAAACTGATTTTAGGCAATAAGAGAACACCTTCAAATTTAATTAGGCTCAAAGTAGCAGGCCTTGTCGCCAAAAGAGCAATGCAAAATATAGTGCAACTCCAGCTAATATGCAAGTGAGTGAAATGCCCAAAATTTCTGGAATCAATTCATGGTACAGTATAGTTAGGCATCATGAGGTATAATTGTCAGGGAAAACAAAAGAAACTGTAGCATCAACCTCTAGCCATATATCTTCTCATAATGTTAAGAAAAGGATTTTCCTGTTATTAACTCTATTCGACATGTCAACTCAAGAAAACAATTTGCAACCCTGGAAAATATAGGAATTTATTTTTCCGAAACAGTCAAGGACAATAAAGAAATCAGAGCGGTAACTTAAAATTCAGTATCAAAAAATTATTGGAATAATTATGTATCAAGTTATAGACCCATAACCAGACTCTTACCTTTCCTCATCAGAAAACCAGATACGACAAATACTTACCAAACGGGACAAATAATCAACATGTATTTCCCTTTTTCTTTTATAATCGAACAAAACAAAATAACTTGCAGTACTGACAAAATCTGCTAGCACTTTTTTTGCCAATTGTTACCGCGGTAGACCTAAGGCATGAACAACATTATACAGAATACATTTTGAGAGAATTCCCATTTTATCATGTAGTTTCGGAGTATAAACTCAGAATTCCATTATGCTAAGACGATATAAATACTCCACAGATAGAACTTTGCACCAAAAAGACAATTTAGTAAGAAATCTTTTCATGTATTTGGGATAATTCCTTGATAATTCTATTGTTAATCAATGGAAAGATTCATGAAAGATATCAAAAGTCATTTGAAGGTTCCCTACAAACAAAGATACCGAAATTATACTTGTATCCAATTTCCAGCAAAAGTATTCCAAACCCATAAGTCAATCTCAAAATCAAAACAAATAAACTCAAAAACTTTGCCCAAATTCAATACTTGCCGAGAAAACAATTAATTATACAGCCTAAACAAGAAACCATATCCACACACAACTGGTAATTATTTTAGCAGGAAAAATCAAACTATGTTTGAGCATCAATTTTCCATCAGAGATGAGCAAAAATATATGATCAGTAACATGATCAAGGCCAGTAAAATAATCAAGAAACTTGAAAAAACTACACATCTAAACAGAATTCATCAGAGAGAGAGAGAGAGAGAGAGAGAGAGAGAGAGAGAGAGAGAGGCTAACCTTTGATAAAGTCTGAAAACTGCCTCTTTGCACAAAGAATTAGAGTTCATTCAATTGTGCAACAAAACCCACATCGCTCAAAACGAATATATGCATTTTCAATACAACTTGGAATAAAACATGAATCAATTCTAAAAAAAAAAGGGAGAAAAGACTACCAACCATGTATTCTATTTAATACACAACTTCAGTTTCAAGAAAACATTGCAAAATCAGAGGTGGGTCTCTTTTCATCAAAAGCTCAAATCTTTTACGAATTTACATTAATAAATAACCATGTATAGCCCATCTTCAAATGTAGTAAAATCCATCTAATAACAAAATACACACTATGCAGTACTCGATACTACAAAATAATTTCATGACATTACACAACAAACACTTTAAACATATATTTGTGATTATGTCATCTTGTAAGAGAGAAAAGAATCTTAGATGCAAGAGACAATATCAAAAAGATGAACCATTACTCTCTCTCTCTCTCTCTCTCTCTCTCCCCCACACCAACAATCAAATGCATGGGTAGGTATTGATATACAATTTTGTGACAATGAGCGTCTAATGACATCTATCGCCCCCGTTGGTGGGTGCATGTAGCTGCATGAAAGAGTTTATTGAGAACGGATATCAATTCTATCCCCAAAACCATGGGCATTAGTTGGCACAACCTTTTTAGTTGTGCATTATTATTGGGAGCTATACCCAATCAATCTGTTCAGATAGACAGTAAATATATTTTTTTCCATACAAGAGGCAAATTTAAACCATTTCATACATTTACAACAAAAAAGTCGTCAGTACTTAACAATTCAACTCTTCCCAGACTTGAGAATCCATACATATATACAAAGCTCATAGCCTTGACAAACATAAAAAGGAAAAAACTAAAGGTGTGATAACAATAAATATTCTCACAAAATTTAGTAAAGAATAGAATAGTTCAATTTCGAAAGATGAAAACAAGGATATTACCTTCCAGCAGAGATGTATCTATCAGCATAATCAGTTGGGAAAGGGAGGTCATCAGCATCACCTTCAATAATCTTGCACTCTTTCAGGGGTTCCTTCTTCTTGGCCTTGGCAAGTTGGTGGGGTGACTGGTCAAGAATGGTGACATTCTTGGCATCTACATGCTTTACAATCCAAAGAGTGGTGAATCCTGTACCCCCACCCACATCCATTACAGTCAAATTCCTACTGTACAAATGTGCAGCTTCAAGTGCCTCATCCCTCATGTCTTCAATCCAATGCCCTGGATTTATCACATGGTCATTCACTATTGACAAGAATCTGTAGAACCAAAAAGCCTCTTGCTTATGTTGTATGAATCTTGGTTGAGATGTGAATAAATTTCCTCGAGTGAGATGGTTTTTACTCATAACACAAAGAGCAAATCAAACACAAAAAATATAAACATTAAAGAAATGAATTACAGGTATAGCAGTTTTCCAAACTCTAATGGTCTTAATTATATATATGCTCATATAAGGCTATTCCAAAGGTAGAAATTTGACATGTGTATAAGCATGCAGGATTGATTTCATATGTTACCTTTGTGTTTGTAACTGTGGAAGTTTCTTCAGCTCTATTGAATCCAATGAGTTTTAACATATGTTTCAAGCATTTTTTTGCACAAAAATGATTATCCATTAACATTAGGATCAATGAGGATGTAGAAAGTATTCATTATAGCAAATATCTACTGCAATCTTTCATTTGTATATAGTCATCATGTTTGGAGAAACTGATTCTATTGAATATCTAAGAATGAAGCATTCTATGTATTTGAGCAAAAACAGTTTCACAGTTGGGCCAATGAAAGAAAAAGTTTTATATTAGATTAAATTAGTACATACATGTAAAATTAAAGTAAGTACAAAATGAAATATTATTGTAAACAGTAAATAGTTTAAATACTCACCCATTATTTGTACAAGGTAGGTAAGGCATGATGTCCGATTCCATTTGTTTGTTTCGATTTTTCCTTATAGCTCGTCTCATAGAAAACTCTGAAGACATTAATAATGTTTGGACTAAATTTAATATTGTATTTGCATGTGCCCTAACTTGTTGTGGCGTATGAACACTGTGGCTACAATAATATATTTGGAATTTTCATTCGTGAAAATTCACAAGAAAGAGATACCAATTGTTACCTAGATACAAGCATGTAATTAGTAAATAACTGCATGTTATCCATAGACGACCAACGGTTGGTAAATTTCCATTTATGTATTCTTCTAAAAGAGTTAAATTCGGTGAATTTGTACTTGCATTTCGTTCTTAAATGCTTCTTTGCAACATCATCTGGTGAGTACATTCGTTTTCAAATTCGAAGTCTAGAATTGCATATTCTTTTGAAACAAGGGTGCAACCATCCTTGATAAGTCGTCTCAACAGTTTTAACTCCAGGTCAAGATTCTAATAGAATAAATAAATATAAATTAAATATATTAATTATGCAACGAAATTTATTATGATGAATAAACTTTATTAACCGCAGTATTCATATCTTGTGTTGTGTCCGTTATAGCTTTTAATGTGTCTCTTCTGTATAGATTTCCAATTCCATCATCTCAATATGCACTACATAACATAATTTAAATTAGTTTTAAATAAATGAAAGTAAATTTATAATATTCAAGTTCATAAAGTAGAATTAGATTGGTTATCTCGATGGATTCTTTATTACCCAATCTCTAATTATTACATATCTGTCCATAGGATAGTCTTTTAAAGGATAATCTGTGGATGGTATTGAAGACTGTATCTTTTTTCTTTAGCTTTTTTTTTTTCTTTTGTCAACTTTTGAACATCTTCAATCTGTTGAGATGCTGAGGTATGTTTTGGAATTGGACTCCTATGGATATGAATATCTTATTGGAGGGAAGCTATAACAGCTTCCATGTTAGATTTCCAGTCTGATAATTTGTTCAGCATATTGCTTGTTCAATAATATAAGATCTCACTGAACTTACTGGTATCCACGTAATTTTGCATGCTAGATTGCATGCCTTAGTACTGGTATCCTCCATTCATTAGATTTAGACAAATAATTTTAGTTGTCATTTTCTATTAGAATTAATGAAATTTCGTGAAAATTTTCATTTAAAGTATTGAATTCAAAAAATAAAACCCGTTACCCGAACCCGCCCCGATGCAAAATTCTCTGTCCCGTCCTCGCCTCGAATACCTAATTATTAAGCGGAATCCTGCGGATATCGAGTTTGTCGAATTTTTTTGACATCACTAACTAAAGGAGCTTAATAACTAGAAACCCAAGATCGAAGCACATGGCTCAGTCAGTTAGAATAGCCAATACCACCGTCATCAAAAAAATATCATTACGAGTAAATTGAAAAAATGTTTTCCAACTACGTCAACACTACCCATTACAACTAGTCAAAGACAAGGTGTCACATCTGAAGTCGGCACCATCATGCCCACCAATCAAGAGAAAGCAATGAATACCTAGGTCACAGGCTACCCCGAAAGAAAGCCTAGCTAAGCTTCTCTCTTTAATACTTAAAAAACAACACTCAATGAAAATTACAATTTTCTTTACGGGTCTTGCTAGAGGTACATAATTTTTGTACATAGAAGACTACATAATACTCACATGGGGTGGACCCCACTCACATGGTGGGACCCATCACATGTGAGTGTTATGTAACACTCTATGTACATCTAGCATTTATCTTTCTTTACACTATTTCAGCAACAAACACTGTTATTCTACTAAATTTCTCTTGAGTTGCTCTATAATTGCCACGTCAATTTTAATCATTAACATTTATCATCCACAATTGCAAGTTCACCAGTGTATGGTAAATTTACTGACAAAATGTCTAGCGATCGCTCGGTGTGTTCCTTTAAATGACGAAAACCAACATCATGTCTCCAATTCAAGCACCCAAAGTAGGAAAACTGAAATCTTAATAGATGCAAGTAACTGTCAAATTATGCCTATTCACAAATTTTGATGTTGAAAGCTAAAAAAGCATCAAAGCAATTCATCAGTTNCATTCAGAATCTCCGCGTGGAGATAGTAACTCAATTATTTGAATTGATTTTTGTTCTCCGAAAATTACTACAGAATGTCTTAACAAAATCCAGCTAGTGCTTTGAAGTTTTGGCTTGGTTATAATTGAAAATAAGTGTATCTGAAATGGCTTCAAAAGGCAAAGAGATGTATTAGTAATGTGATGAAAATTTAGATTAATAATAAGAAGTTATATTTTAGTGTCGTTAAAGCTGTACAATATAAAAAATGGAGACGAATGGACATGAACTAAAGCATCATACTATTTAATATATACTGAATACATAGGATGTTGAATAGTTATGGACCCAAACTACAAATGATGTTTGTTTCAATAACTAATTCACTGGTAGCTTGACATTAAAGTGATATTCTAAAGTTCATACATGAATTGTAGAATTCAAGTTAACTGGAATGAGATAAAAGGAACAAAAACTATTTCTAGCTTTGGCAAAAACCATTTTGAAGTTGCATCATTTATCCAATGCCTTAAGATTCTACATCATTCAGTAACTTCATCAACATATTCATTCATTGCAATGGCTTTGCCTTTGTCGCCATCATTTCTTTCATCTTCATCTTTTTTGTTTTTAGAATGTGAAGGATTGGAAGCAAAACATAATTCTCTTTTGGCCGATGATTCATTAGAATCATCTTGTGTGAAGTGCAGTGATTTAGCTAATGGAGTTAGGAATGTACTTTCATCAATGCTCTCATGTGGACTTTTTGCTGTTGTTGAAGACGTGTCTACAATGAAGATGACATCGTACTTGTTTTCTTCTCCATTTTTCTGTTTCACAGCTTTGACATAGAAAAAAAACTCTTCATTTGGTAAAGTGAGAATTGATTCTGGAAGGGTTGTTGTATGATACTGAAAGAAGAGGATACTATTTAGCAATGTAAATGAATGTATGATAGTGTGATAATAATTTTAAAATAGGTTTAAGGTAGGTACCTGAGTTGTTTCTTTCATCAACGTGAGTGTCGAGCATTGTAAGAATTTTTTAGCAGGTTCTCCTATCATTGTAGTATGAATATATCTTGATGAATCTTGCAATTGAATAGAAGATCTTGCTCTGTGTCAATATAATATAGAATTCAATATGATATAGAATTGATAAATGATATAAGAGTGGAAAAATATGCATTGTATTAAATTCTATTTATGTATATAGAATTATGACATCGGAATAGCACATGCCTGAGAATATCTGCAGAATGAGCAAGAATGAATTTCGTCGAAATCGGTATAAATAGATTTATTGCAGTTGTTGCACGACATGTACCAGAAAGATTGATCATGATGTGTGATATATGCCTTTTCTTTTAACCAAAAGTTGTTTTGCTATGATAACAAAATAAGAATTAGTTAATAAATATGTATGTTCGAAAATGAACAGGGAGGATAATATATTATAGTTTAGGAAGATTAAATATAATAATGAGGTCACTTACCACAAGCAAAAGATACTCTATATTTCTGATTTGAAAGATTATGTCTTCTTTTGAAACGGACACTCTTGAGAAAGTCAATTCGTAATAACATTTTTTGGTTACAATTTCATTCAGCTTTTGAAGATTTGTGTCCACCATTGTATTAGATGTGATTAAAACAGTAAGTGAAACAGAATCAAAAATTGAATAAAATTTGCAGGTTGAAGATTTGAAACGCCTAAGCCTACTCATATTTTTAGTGCATCTTTTGGAAAGTAGTTTTTGTAAAAATAGTATTCAGTTTCCCTTATATGAGATAGCTAAAGCATGTGACTTACATCTGAAGTAAAGGGACAAGCATGTACAAAATGAAGTGTTTGAAAATTAAATCATATATCAAAGGCATGTTGTTATTAGTGTTGTAATTTCTCAACTCACATAAACTTCAATGAAAGATAGCTGGAGCAAACAAAATTCTGTTTGTTTGCAACACAAATGCACCACATTCAAAATTTCTATGCATACGCTTAAGTTATAAGGGAAAGTTCAGCTCTAAATGGAATTTATAGTGTTTTTCTTAAATACTTATTTTCTTGTCGAAGTAATGTAACTATAACACTTATTGCTATAAAAGTATAGTAAATAACTTAAATTGAGGACTTTAATTGAGTAGCTTGTTGAAAATGAGCATCAATGATGAAAGAGTTGTTGGGCTTCGTTGATATTGAAAGACCTATTATAACA
This sequence comes from Fraxinus quadrangulata, assembly GCA_903798255.1. Lineage (NCBI taxonomy): Eukaryota > Viridiplantae > Streptophyta > Magnoliopsida > Lamiales > Oleaceae > Fraxinus > Fraxinus quadrangulata. The sequence continues at coordinate 31,396 of CAIGRB010048797.1, read as the reverse complement.
TGAAGTGAAAATTTGTATAAATGAAATTATGAGTAAGGAAAGACTGAATCAATATATATTTATGTAAATGGTACCATTGGAGGATGACATTTTCAGTTGTTTTCCAACAACAATTGGTTTCTTAGTCAAGTTATCTGAAATAACAGTACATTTCTTCTCCACAAAACCATTCCACATGGTTAATACTATTATTTGAAACCTGTAAAATGTGGAAAAAGATTGGAGGTTATAAGAGTTTGTGTTGAAATAAAGTGATAAAAAAATATATTTTTTAATTAGAAATATAATAAATTTCAAAAGTAGCTGTACAAACTGATCATTGACAAGAATGACATTTTGAACATAAGATTGTGATCCAATGTGTGTTTGAATCAATCTTTTCGGTCGAATATCAATAGCTGCTCCAACGATGGCTAAAAAGATTGACAAAGAATGAAATAATTAGTAGTTGTAAGTATTTAAAGAAACAATAAGTAGTAGTGGGTAAAGGAAGGTATTAGAAATTACAAATGTTCGTGTTTGTGTCCATATGATCTTGCAGCTGATGAAAAGAAGTAAACACATATGTAGAAGATAGTAGTGCTATATGGTCTTCTTGAATCTCTTGTATTCTGGTTGTTCCAGAAATGGTCCATTGGAATTTACATATGCTTTCCTTAAATTGTGGTGGTGTGTATTTAAGTGTTGCATTAGATATCAAATATGTTTTCGATAGAACGAATCGATCTTCAAGTGCTGCTATGTTGGGATCAAAGATTGTAACTTACACCTTGTTTTCCTTTTACAATAGAGAAAATAGAATATTAACATTCTTCTTGTAATCTTCTATATTAAAGAAGCTCAAATATATAAGAGATGAAATGTTTCTGATTGACATACCTCTGTGTCTATTAATGTCATTTTCAAGAATCTGGTGGAACCATTCCTGGTTGTTTTGGGTGAATTCTTTTCAGCCACAATAACTTTGGCAATCCAGTCACTTTGGCCTAGATAAATATTTGGAAATATATGAAGATAAGATAGAAGTATAGAAGATAGATAAATGAGTTCTTTTTTGTGAAGAGAAATCTTATTATTTATTACCTTTTCTAGAAAAAACTCAAGAAATACAGAGAATAGGAGGAATAGTAGTTTAGAGAATGAGATTGCATTAGATACATATATAATCAATAGTGTGGAAGAGGGAAAATGTATACAGATATAAAGTACTATGATTATGATTATATTTGATTATTATATAAAAATATTTCTGCATCTGCTTAGAGGGACTATACAATTCAGAGTTAGTAGATTTCTGTACAAAAAGTATGGATGTTTTGGCAGACATTACCTGCAATTCAGAGTTAGTGAATTTAGGTATGGGTTTGAACAATGTGCAGTCAAATCGCACAAATCAGACGATATAATAAAATTATAGTAGATCATATGTTCCACAGCTTCCATTTCATCTTGAAAGCTATATCAAACTTTCAAATAAGTCCAAGAAAACATTTGATTACAGAAGATGAAATATACAGCTTGACAATATAGCCTACAAAAGAATATCTTCTCAGTCATTTTTAGATAATCTATTATTCTAATTTCAAATTGACGTTGATCAGATAACAAGTAAAAGTTATAAATTGACATAGTTTAACATAGTTGTAATCGTGAGTATAGAAATACTGATAGCAATCACTAATTTCGAGAAGCTTTATTTTACATAAGAATTTAGAATTTGTTTTGACAGTAACGAAATTTTTTGGTGATGATATAAATGATGAAATGAGAAGGAGTACAATAATAAGAGTCGAACCTAGATGTACAATCCAAAGGGTAATACTTCAGTTAAATTTTACCATGCATGATGAAACTTGAATTCTAAAGTTAATACCAAATTGCTAAAGACCCTGAAGAACAAATATGGCATAGTGTTTAATGAGTTTAAAACATATCTTCATGAAGAATGGAGCACACTAAACATGAGTTCAGGAACTAAATAGAATATAGTGTGAAAATGTAAAAAGATTTTTGAATGCTCAACTGAACAAAAATTTAAAATGACATGAATTTAGATTGTTACCTCACTATCTAGGTCTGGGTAAGATATTGGGAGAATATAATAAGGAGCGGAACTTGAAAAAAATGGTGAATTTAGTACAAAAACTTAATCTGTATCTTCAACATATAGCTTGATAGATCACTTGAGATATGTAGATAATTGAGGAAGTAAATAAAACTACATTTTACTCTTCTGACTAAGTAGCAATAAATCAGCAGAATACTAATAATAAGGAAAAGAAAAAAAAAAAGCTTAATCTAACAAAGAAAAAGAAGTTTTGGTAACAATGGCAGATTAAGTACTGATTGAAAAATACTCTATAGCATTAAGGAAAAAATATAAAATAAAATTTTTACTGGTATCAAACATATCAAAATAGTATTATTGAAGCAACTATTAAATCCGCAAAATTAAATCTTACAAAAAGAAATAGAGATATATTTAGTGTTAGAAATGAATGTTAACATGCTTAAAAATCATCTCATAAGTATACGGATAAAAAATTTAGGAGTATAAGATAGGAGTTTCCAAAAATAAGTTGGCAAGCAAATTATAATTGAATAAAACCATATCATATAAGAATAGCTAACCTTATATAGTGCATCTTCATGTTCTCTTTTCACAATATTGAAGATGTTTGTTGGATAACAACACAGTACTCTTAAGGAACAACAATTTTCAATTTTACACTTCTTATAAACAATTAAACAACATGGAAGTAAACAATAGGTTATATAAATTGGTATGAAAGCAGAAACCAAAATGGATTAATGCAATAAGATTTACAATTTAGAAGACGGAATTAGTCTAGCTAGAATCTTACAAAACCAATGGGTTTATTGATGGAACTGAGTATAGTAATGTTTATTGTATAATAAGAGTTATATGATACTCAGAACGTAAGTTTGAATGTAGTAGTAATATGTTTATCATATAATAAGAGTATATGGTAGTTAAGGTACAGGGAATAAGTAAAAAAAAAATAAAAACAATTACATAACTACATGTAAAACTTCATGGTAAACGACATTGTTGGTGCATTCAGTATGGATTCGACTGGGAAATATTGGTTTGGGAAGAATTTTAATAAATGTACTTGTTCTTACTCTTAACAATGCAACATACAATTGTCCTTGTGAAAATACAGGTTCTAAAAGATATATTCCACATATTCTAAAGTTTGTTAATGAGATTTATTTATAGTCATTGCAAAGTATGGACGTATTGAAAATTGTGTTATTTTAAATGGAAATACTATTTTATCAGATTCAAGTGGTATAAAAGGGGGGCAAAAAAAAAAATTTCTTACCACTATATTCTCCAATAGCAATTTTTGCATATCAATCTTGTTCCATTACATAATACTTCTGTGAGATTAATATTTCGAAGTAATATAATAGGACAGTCAATCTTTAGCACTAATTCATGCAGTGGTATACCATTTGGGGTCAACGAATCGAAAAAAAGTCTTATTGCATGGATTGATTAGTTGTATCTAATGTTTTGTCGAAAATATAATAAGTATGAGCATCTCCTGGGAAACGATCTATGAGAGTACTGTTAATCTCATCAACATGTTCATTTTTTGGGGGCTAAAATAATTCGATTAATCATATGATAAAGGTTTTTTGAATAGTCATCTATTTTAGGAAATACTACATCAGTTAATTTATGTAATGAAATGTCATCTTCCTCATAATGAAGAGTCATAGTAGACCAAAGTTTAACTATACCATAAGAATGTTCTTTTTCTATTCCATTTTCAATCCAAAGTAAATATTCACATAAAGGCGGATCTAAGAGAGCTCGCATATTTTGAACTAATTTTATTTTTGTAAAATGGGGCAACAGATAAGAATGAACTAAACTTGATGCAATTATATCTTCTTTACTCCCTTTTTGAATAACAGGTAAAATTTATCGAAAATCCCTACCCAAAACTATTACTCTTCCACCAAATGGTAATTAAGTGTTAGTTATATCTCTTAAGTTTTTATCTAAAACTTTTACAACTTGACAATTTATCATAGCTTCATCCCATATAATTAGTCGTACCAGTCTAAACAAATCAGCCAAAGCAGATTTTTTTTACTGTACAAATACTATCACTATCAATATGAAGTGAAATCTTGAACCTTGAATGTGCTGTTCGACCACCAGGCAACAAGCCAGCAACCACTCCTGACAATGCAGTTGCTAAAGTAACCAAACTTCTTGATCTAATAGCTGCAAGTAATGCACGATATAAAAAGGTTTTTCATATTCCACCTGAACCATCAATAAAATACATATCACCAATATTACCAAAAACTTTACTTAAAATGGCATGATAAGCAGCTCTTTGCTCGTAGTTAAGACTACCAGCACATGAAAGATCAGTCTCAAATATTAATATCTCTAATTCTTCAGTAATCAGTCTTTCTAATATTTCATCTTGTTGGATACTAACATTATAAATAGTTAATCCATAGTCATTCAAACATTTGCCAAGTGGTTCCAACAACGAATCTATAGACTTTAATGTATTTACTTCTTCATCACTCATAATCATATTTTTTCGTAAATATTCTTCAAACATAAATTTTTTAAATTGGTCCCACAATTTTTTGGATAATCAGGACTACAAAATGCTAAAATAGTTGCAAACAAACGACGATGAATTTTGCATTTGATAATTACAAGCTTCTTGCAAGTATAGCTCATAATTATTATTCACTCTAAGTAAACCTCTTAATAATGCAGCTTCACGAAAAATTTTACAGAAACACAATTCACAAATTTAAGATTTTCAAATAATTTTTTAAATTGGTCCCACAATCTTTTGGATAATCAGGACTACAAAATGCTAAAATAGTTGCAAACAAACGACGTAATGAATTTTGCATTTGATAATTACAAGCTTCTTGTAAGTATAGCTCATAATTATTATTCACTCTAAGTAAACCTCTTAATAATGCAGTTTCACGAAAAATTTTACAGAAACACCATTCACAAATTTAAGATTTTCAAAAGATAGTGGTCCTCTAACATGATTTAAAAATATTCGCAAGTTATTTTTCCTTCTCTAAAACTTGCTGCTACAATCCTTTCAACCACAATACCTCTTTTTTTTCCCTAATAGTCCAACACTTACGTTGTGTATCCCACACAAAATGCTCAGGAAATTCTCTATACAACAATTTTCTTACTTCTTGATTAGTAACATTCATTGTAAAAATTTGGTAAACATGATTTTTTGGAAGAAATCTCATCCAATAACCTTTGTAAAATTATCAGTGTCTTTATATGTAACTAATTGGTTATTTTCTAGATATAACTATAACGAAATAATAGCTGGACTCATTTCATACATAGTAAATCCATAGATCCTCCACGTTACTTCAATGAGAGAAATCCATCTATCAGACTGAAATCTTTTCATCTATATTGTCAAGCTTACCATCATCACTCAAAGAGAAACTAACCTTATCATGTCATTTGTAAACATATTTGTACACGAATTTAACAACTTTTATTGTTGAACATATTTCTACATTCATATGACGGTCATACTTAGCTAATAGATAAGGATTATAAGGTACAACCCATCTATTACTAAGAAAATGTTTTCTACCCTAAACTTTCTTGCCATCATTTCGCTTTTTATATTTTGGTTAAGAAATTGCATCAAAAGAAGTATGTGTATTGTACGTATGTGGATAACGACTTCTACATGTTCCACCATTTCCCATACATACGCTACTTGGATTTAAAAAATCGCAAGGACCAAGCATCATGTGTTTGACAACAACGGAGTGTAAATAAGGATACTTTGTACTATCAGAGATTTCAACACTCACAATTTCATCTACCCTTTCAGGAGAAATAATTTCCGAGCCTGATTTCAATATAATTAGAAAGTGAGCATGTGGTAAACTTCTTTTTGGGAATTCAATAATTCAACCACTGGTCCACATAGATACTCCTTGAATAAATCTTTTTTTTCAACTCTTCTAACTTTGCTCCAAAGATGTGCGAGACCAAATCATGTCTATTTTGAACTTCGTTTCAAAATTTTAATTCTCGCTTAATTTCAAGCCAATTGGAATTGCATGTAATTGTTAAAACGATGTCAGGTTTCCCAAATTTTTGAAATATTGCCATCGCATCCATGTATCTTTTATTTAAATCTCTAGAACCACCGATGAATGATAATGGCAAAATAATCCTCCGACCTACATTCGAACCTCTAATTTCACCATTTTGTATACTATCGACAATTCCTTGGTAAAACTCACTACGTATTTCTGTTTGATTATTACAGAAGTAATCTAATCTAGAAGATTCAAATTTAACATACATGTCAACTACATATTATTGTAAAAGGCAACCAACATGTAATATTATCGAGTTATCTAACGATCTTACTTGTAGTTTATAACAATAGTATCCAAGACAAGACACTTGCAATCGTTTTTGCTTTTTGTGTAAAAATGAAAATGTAGGAAACCATATAAATGTTAATAATAAACAAACTGAATAAATAAATTAAAATCAAGTGATAATTTATTTTTCAAATTTGTAATTTTTATCCTTCAATAGTTCTTCACGAGAATCAGCATAATGGACTTCAAGCATAAGGTCAATAGAACAAGCATCATGATCCTTATCCTGTTTAGTTATTATTTCAATACCTTGATGTCAGCCACTCTCTCCATTAGGGAATAACAAAGGGTATTGGAGAGGATCATAACATCGAAAATAATAGGTTACTATATACTTGTTACCAGAATGTGTATAAATTGATATATCACGAATCCCAAAAATTTTCGATGTTTCATCATTCACCCAAATTGTAGCAACTTGTGATCTTGTCGGAGCATTATAAACTCTTTGATCCACACCTAAAGTCAGGGCTTTCCAAATCAGCAATATTGGTTAAACTTCGAAAAACAATTGCGTACGGATTTATATCTAAAATATGAACTAATTTTTTAATAATTGATTGAGATAGCTTATCTGATATTTTTAAGCGATTTTGTATCTCATTTTCAATATCTAAAAATAAAGTTGTAAATAAGAAGGTCTAGAATCCATTGGAAGAAGTTCATTTAGGTAATGATATATTTGTCCTTGAATTCTAAAAGTATATATTCCTTTATTTATTTGGCACAAGTCTTTATCATACTTAACACCAAACGAAGTAAAAGAAAAATTACAATTGTAACTTTGAATATAAGTTCTAAATTCAATTGATTGGTCAAATTTAGATGCAAATCAATGATGCAATTCTGAAGGTACATAATTGATTTTTAGTTTAATACTCAAATTAGAACAGCAAAAACCTTTACTTTCTTTATGAAATTTTTTCGCTTCACAAAAACCACAAATTCTTGAAATAGTTAACAAGTAACATTCGGTTGGAATTTGCTGTAAAATATTGGAAGTATTTTCTAATATTTGGAGTTCTAGCAAGGCAGTGAAACCTAGTGAAAGAAATAAACAATCTATAAACTCCGGTAGAATACAATAATGCACAATACTAAACTGGAAGTATAAGTTACACAATACTAAACTGAAAGTATAAGTTACCCGTTTCTTGAATATCGTCAATACTTCTAGTAGATACATCACCTAAAACATCGCAAAGTAAAATTTAGATAAGAAAAACAAAAATAGATTGCATGAAGTAAGAAAACCAAAAACTACATATTTCAGAAGTGTTAGAGCTAAACTTTGCAGATGCATTAGGTCTAATAAAATCTAACGCAACAGCTGCACACGTAAAAAGGAGAAAAGAAAATAAGGTGTCAAATTCTATACATGAAGTAATATAATTAATTAATAGAAAGAATAAATCTACACTAAAAAACTATCACTACAACCAGACTAAACTTATAGGTTGCATCTTTAGTTAACACTGGTTTTCCTGAAGCACTACAAGTAAACTTTGTAGAACTACCCTCTCCTACTGTTGTTCTTTTCGTTCTCGGATCCAGAGAATGTGTAACTCTAGGCACTCTTTTTTGAGTATACAATAGTTGTCGATGTACATTATGCAATTCCCGTGCTTGCGCATATAATTCTCTATGTTGTGCATTCCAAGATTCTTTTGATTAAGCATAAATCGCTCGGCAATGCTTCATTTCTAGCTCACAACTTCTAGCACTACCTTCAACAGTATCCATAATACAAATAACTAAATACGACGCACAAAGTAAAAAATAAAATAAAATGTAAGAAAACAAAAAACAATGCATCATAACTAAAATTCGACTATAAAGATAAAGAATTCTACACAAAATGCAAGAACTCCGGTAAATTTGTTAACAAAAAAATAAACTTGATTTTTTTAATATACGGAATTTGGTAAAATACACCTGATTTGTTTGAATATATGGTTTGAGCTTCTGAGCAGCAGACAGTACGGAAAGACTCTCCGTGTGCAGAGAACACGGAGACGTGGATATCCGATCTGCAGAGAACACAACGACTCTGGGCACCGCACATCGCAGACAATTGTATTTTTTTTTTTTTCCCTTTTAATCCACCCATAATACCTTGTGCTGTACTGATTGTATATATATTAGAGTAGGTTCAAATTATTAGACTTGCTTATAAAACCAAAGTATTTATTCATTTTTATGTTTAAACAAAAAAGCAGACTAAAAAAATTTATTAATACTTATATACACCCACACCCTCAGACAATACAATTCCAGCTCAAATACATTATGAATTAAAATAAATATTTAAAAATACACGTGATTATGAATATGAACAGATTTTACAGAGTACCACATGTTAAAGCATGACAAATGCTGGAACGATGAGCGCTATTATCTTTGAAGGTCTCCTCTATAATTTGGGGACTCGAGGAACCTGAGGCCATTCCGCAACCAATTTTAAGATTAAAAAATGAACGATTTACCTTCTAAAACTGAAAAGAATTTTATGAATCAATATTGCCGAGAGAAAGTCCTATGGAAAAATATCTCATTTCTTTCTAATTCATCATTTGATGTGTCTCTCTAAAAATATAGAGTTTATCTTGAATATCCTTTCCAAGTTCAATGGGAACTTTCATTTCTCGCAGCTAAACTAAAATTTGCCCATTTCTTCAAACATAAAGAACCGTAAAACACTGCCTAATTCTGTCTTCGAAAATTCTCCCAACCTCAAAAAAAAAAATTAAAGGATAACCCCTAATTCCTAAAATCTAAAATCTAAATCTTGACTAACCATATAACTCAAAAGAAAGCCCGAAGTGTCCAAGAACCCCGGACCCCGAAGAAATCCCAAACTCACTAAATAACAAATATATATTTTTTCTCTAAATAAAAACTTATAATACGTGTTACATATATGGTTTTGCATTTGTAGGGGTTGGCACCTAAAACACAGGAAGTTGTCTTCAGCTAAATGTTCACAGATCAACATAAACTTACACGAGAAATAAATAAATCTTTAGCAATATACCTGAAAAGCTGCAACGACGAAGAAATATCAACTAAATCAGAAATCTTGTAGAAGGAATGGATCTGAAGAACCCTTGATTTACGGTACAAAACAACCTTCTTCCCGAAACCCTCTATTCAAGATTCTTCATTTTCGCATATTCGAAACCAATGTGAATCGCATAATCGCGATTCCGAAGTGGTGGCAACGAGTGGTAGAAGAAAGAAGCAACGAACGTAAAAGGGCTATTTATGTCGACGACAGGAAAAACCTACACGTGTCTTGTGTACAATACTTTTCTTTTAGCTTTTTTATATTGCGGAGATATTTGGCCAAACGGTTAGGTGATATCAATACAAATGATAGTAATTAGTACAAAATTGAGTCGTATGAAAGATTTTATTTTCTTTTATTTTTTTGGGAAATAATGGACCTTCGGAATTGGAACTTTTAAAGCTTTCCTTCTTTTAGGTTAGAAATGTTCATAATGGTGAATGTAAGATGTTTCTTTTATAATTTAATATAAAAGAAATTTGTATAATTTTTTTAAAAGTGAAAAAATATTTCTAAAATTATCACAAAAATACACTCAAGAGTCCTGCCCCCACATTCTTATTATTATTATTTCGAATTCGTGCCAGTTACTTGGCTTACTTGGCCACGAGACTTACAAATTATTGTTCTGTGGACTTGATCCAATCCTGACAATCTCGTCCACAAAATCTTGCATATTTTTGTCGGAGGACCCACCGGGTTCCACAGCCGCCTCCGCGGCTTTCTTCCACTTGAGTGCATTGTTTTTCATTTCCTCCGCTGTCGGACCGCTTGTGGCTTCACGCAAACATTTCTCAACCTCCTCTCGAGGAATTATTCTGTTCTCAGCTTCACCTCTGCACATTCTAATCCCAACTTTGAACACATCTACTAAGAACTTTCCATCAGTTACTTGATCACCCCATTGTGGAAACGCCACCACCGGAACACCGCTAGTGAGCGCCTCCATTGTGGAGTTCCACCCGCAGTGGCTCACGAAACAGGCGACAGATGGGTGGTTCAAGACCTGAACTTGTGGACTCCACTGAACTATCTTGCCTGGTCAAGACAAAATTTAAATAAATACTAGATTTTTTTTATATACGAATATAAGGCTGTATAAAAGTTCACAAAATATCTGGGTTTAACAATTCGATGACGAATTATCTGATCTGAGTCATTTGATAATTCGATGTGTGTAGGGAAATGGAAATAAATAACGAAAGTAAACTGAAGTTTCAACATATTCACATTATCATTTTAAAAACTGAAATAAAAAATAAATCACAAGTTTTCGAAGCAATCTCTTTTGAATTCACCGTAGCTATTAATATCCATGCATTATCGCCATCATCACTGAATAACATGGTTTCTAGTTGAAGCATGTAATTAATTTTTTTCATTCAATTTTTCTGAATTTTTTGATATCTAAAGTTTCTGTAGATTAGTTTCAATAAAAAATAGAAAAAATTAATAAACTTTTTCCCTTTTTTTAAAAAAAAGTTATGATAAAGAGAATTTCCTGTGACTTTACACGTCGGAAACGAAAATCCTAGATTTCCGTGCATCCTACTTCGAGGTTATAGATAAGGGGTTTTGTTAAGTGTGTACAACATCCCACCACTCACCATAGCGGGTCGACGATTTTTTTATTGGGTATGGACCCTTCCTAATAGAGAGAGCTATCAACGTCGATGTATAAATAGCAAAACCCTGTAAGTAAGATGGTTACCTCTATCACCAGCTTTTTCCAAAAACTTTTCCGGCAAATAGACTCCAGGGAGGCCTAATTCTTCCGGCTGCGGCTTCATGACCCACAAAAATGGAACTTTTGAATTTAAAATCCCATATGCCATTTCATTAATTTGTTCTTGTTTCAAATTAACAACACTGCCAACCGAAATGTACACAACGGAAGACGGCGGTTTGGAGTCAAGCCAGTCAAGGCAATTATCGGCGGCAATGAAGTCACCACGAACATTCGCGACTGAAGTTTTAGGGTCTTTGAAAAGGGGACCAATAGTCTTTATGGAGCAAATTTTGGACATGTAATCAATGATTTCTAGTTCAAGTTCTTGAAAAGTGTCCATTAATACGCAGAAGGGTTTCGAAAGGTTTTTGTACTGTCCTAAAATTGCCCTTTTCAGAAAAGGGTAGGGAGTGGTAGGATATAAGAAACTGGGCACTTCATCATATTTCAACAGAGGCATACACGGCAAATGAACATCAATTTCTGGTTCATTTTCACTAGGGAAAGGCACTATATTGTGATAATAATGGTAATAAATAGTAAAACACGCACAAGATTGAACCCAAAGCATTGCACTGGGAATTCCAACACTCTCAGCCACATCAGAAACCCATGGAATAAATGGATTGTTGATCAAACAAGAAACTGGAATTCCTTTTTCTGCCTGTTTCTTTATCATACTTAGAATTTTTTCTTTGCCAACGAGCTCAAGAATCGGCAAGTACGTATCGAGATCATAGTGTGTAGGATCATCATCTGCCAATCCATCACCAAAGAACTCGAATCTGATCATTCCATTACCAACTGGGGTGGGTTCATCGCTGATGTTATTGGCTTTTCGCATGTCTTTACCGATGAATTCAGGCGCAGAAAAAGTAACAAGAAGACCCTTTGAAGCAAGGCGTTTGCCGAGGCGAAGCAGCGGATTTACATGTCCTTGGCCGGGAAATGAGACCAGTAAGAGATGAATCAGATGTTCAGAGGCTGAATTAGACCCCATTTTTTTGCTTTATACCAGAGATTGGATATGTATTGTGTTGAAGAAAAAAATGGGGAAGTGAGATATATAAGATTTAGAAAAGTAAAAAGAAACTAGACGAAATTGTTTGGCTCTCAGTCTGTGTGGATTTGATTGCCTGAGTTTTGTCCACGGCATATTTTCGGCTGACGTCAACTTATTAATCAATAGAGGTGTTTCATTAAAATTTATTAACATTTAAATCTCTCCAAATGAATCGTGGATTGATAAGGATTTTTTATCAACAAAGAAATTTTAATTAATTTGAATGGATTTCAAATTTAAAAATAGACAATAAAGTCTTTTGAAATTTATAATTTTTAATGAGATTTGTGCATTGTGGTTCTAAAACCTGATTTTAAAAGTGAAAATACATTTTTGCTGGCCTGTCCACTTGGCGTGATTTTATTGGCTCATTTATCAACACCCAAATCTGTTTTAGTTTGGAACAAACTTGGGTCGTTGGATTAGATCTAAGGCTGAGGTTGAGAGTATATATTTCACCTAAGGCTACTGTACCGTCATAATTTTTCTTTGGCTCCTGGTTTACTCGTTCTTTCGTTTTCTCTGTGAGGTGATTCTAAGTGTTTCTTCTAGGGATTCCATTCAAATCTTGAATTGTATTAGTTTGCTAGTTTTTTGTATTGTTGGATCAGGACTGAGCCTTGGTTATTGAGTGTTCTTTAGTGGCTGTGTACAACGGTGTTTTAGGTTATATTTGATAACCAGTAAATCTGCACTTGTTGTTAGGCTGTGAAGTTCCTGATTTTGTATAGATTAGGCAGTGTTAGGAGATCCGGTTGTGGATCGATGACCATGTGATGTGCTCTGGTCCGAATCTTGGTTGTGTACTGATTATTCCACACTCTCTTGATGGTTCTTGCATACTGATGAGCTTGGTTTACCTCTGAGCCCCCCAGATTAGGCATTGCCAAACTGGGTGAACAATCTGTTGTTATTTTCTTTTACTGCAGCGTGTCTTCTGGGGTATGTTTTTCTGTTTGTGTGTTATTTGCGTGAATTAAACCCAACAAATTGGTATCAGAGTCTGCTAAGACTGTGGGTAAGGTTCTTCAAATCATTTTTCAGTTTCCTTTTTCGTATTAATGCGTTTATTACATGTGCAGTTCACTAGAATAAAACTGAATTGAAGTTTTTGGAGACTTGGGTGGTGTTGAATTCAATTTTGAAAGTGGCATTGGAATTGAATCATGATTCCTAAACGAAAGTGGAAATTTAAATACTGTTATACATAGTATCTTTGGTGAGATTGTTCCTATAACCTCCTGTCTACTAATTGATTTGCATGCTTAAGATTAATTTGTAAATCTGTTAATATTACTGTGATTTAGTTTATTCAAGAACCTGAATAAATTAACTGACTGTAGTAGGAGCACGTTTAGTTTTATCTTCGATTTTTTCAATCTGAGTGTTTGGTACCAACTGTTATAACTCATAAATTGATTGTTTGTTAATGCTTCAGTCTGTGCATATTTTATTAATGATGTTTTTCATTCCGAGTTCAGCTTACTTGTCATAATTTGTACGAAAAACTTTTTCTGCGATTTAAGTGATCTTCAAATTGAAAATCATCTATGTCCACGAGTAATAACTACTCTTTTACAGAATTTGTGATGAGTTCGAAGGTCAAATTATCACAATTTGATGGAAAGGGAGACTACTCAATTTGGAAGCAGAAATGAGAGCCATATTGGTCCAACAAAAGGTTGCTAAAGCCCCTGATGATCCTGAAACGTTTTCTGATGAATTGAAAGTTAAGCCTGACGAAATTCTAGATATAAATGAAATATCATACAGTTCTATTATATTGCACTTATCTGATGATATAGTAAGACAAGTTGAAGATCATACCACCTCTAGGGACTTGTGGACTGCATTAGATGTTTTGTTTCTAACTAAGACATTGCCTAATAAAATCTACCTCTTAGAGAATCTGTTTAGTTTTAAGATGGATAGTGGAAAGAATTTGAAAGCTAATTTGAGTGATTTTAGTTAAGAGCCTTGCTCATAATGGAAAGAAATTTGATGATGAAGACCTTGTAGTAATTCTCCTTAATTTATTACCTGGTTCTTTTAATGATATAAAGAATGCGATAAAATACTCTACAGATGCTTTAACACAAACAATTTTTTTATGAAATGATGAATATACTCTTATTTTTAAATTTAAAAAAACTAATTGCGAAAATGAGCCCAAATAAATTATTCAAAGGATAATTAGCATATAATGTTCCCACATTTTACTATAATTGCGAAAAACGTCCGTATCTTTCTTTTTTTGACATTTTCACCCTTAATTACACATTTAATTGCGTAAACCATCATTTCTATCCATTTTCATTCCATTTCTTAATAAAGAGTTGTGAAATGATGAATACACACTCTTAAAAGTACAAACAAATTCCAAATTAGCTTTCACATCTCTTTATTGAAAATTAGATGAAAATGTAGAAATGATAATTTGCGCAATCAAAAGTATAATTAAGGGTGAAAAATGCTAAAAATGTATGGACATTATGTGCTAATTACCATTTTAATAATTTATTTGGGGACGCATTTGCGCTTTTTAAAAAAATTTGGGAATATAGTTTCAATTAGTCTTTCTTTTTCTTTTTATTTAAAGAGAATAGTATATTTGTTATTTCACAATTTTTAATTGAGAAAATGGATGAAAAAGATTTTTTACACAATGAAAGATGGAAATAAAGGTGAAAATGCCAAAAAATAAAAGTTAATGACGTTTTCCACAATAACACTGAAAGGTGGAGATGTTATGTGCTATTTACTCTAAATTAAAATCTAAATTTTAATTGGTACCAAACAACGGCAAAGTTCAAATTGCGAACAACCCTAAAAAGTTTAAAAGTTTATTTTGGTGTAAAATTGGAATGATGTTCCCAACTTTTACCCTTGTTTGATACCTATTTTAACCTCATTTTAAGCATTTTTGGGACCGTTTGCACAATAATTTGAGCATTAAATATTCGTGCCTTCTTATATGTGAATGATAAAAGGTTGTACTATTTTATTCTTTTACTTTCCTCTTTACCCATTTTACCCCACAACACTCCAACCCATTTTGCCAAGAAAAATTGACAGATGTGGGTAGAAATGGAAAATGTTGCATAAATAAGAGGAAATAGTGGCTAATGGCGAGTTGACCCCGCCCGATTTTCAAAATGGCATTTGACTAGTATCAAATGAAAAAAAAAAGAAGAAGATAAAAGATAAAAAAAGAAAACAAAATGTTTAGTTGCCTATAATATCCTTGAAAAGACGAAAAGAAAATAAGAGAAAAAAAAGATAGCAGATCCGAACCCTAAGATTACAGACGAAACAGACGGCCCTGTTTATCTTTTAAATTTAACAAGATTAGTATTTCTTTGAAATTTTTAGCATTTCATACTGGTGAATATGGAGATTTGATTTTTTTTTTTATTATTTATTGAATGTGTTAATTTATGAGTTTAATACAAATATTGAGATTTATTTATGATTAAAATGGAAGAAATAAAATTTTGGGATGGAGTTTGTCGAAAAATAGAGTTTTCCGACTAGCCTCGACTGGGCTGGATTCGGGCGGCCCACTGAGGCCTTTTTTTTTTTTTAATTTAAATAATTTTTTTTTTTTTTTTTCAATTTAATTCATTTTATTTTTTTATTTCCCTTTTTTTTTTAAAAAAAAGTTGAATCTTATAATTTCTTTTAATTTCTTTTCCATCAATTATTTTTCTTTTTCATTTTTTGGTTATTTAAT
The DNA here is from genome assembly GCA_903798255.1 of Fraxinus quadrangulata. Classification (NCBI taxonomy): domain Eukaryota; kingdom Viridiplantae; phylum Streptophyta; class Magnoliopsida; order Lamiales; family Oleaceae; genus Fraxinus; species Fraxinus quadrangulata. The sequence goes on along the minus strand of CAIGRB010048797.1, from coordinate 15,339 downwards.
TTTTTTTTTCATTTTTGTATGTTTTTTTATTTTTATTTTTTAAAATTTCTTTTCCATTAATTTAATTCAATTTATGTGCAATATTATTTTATTGGTGAATGTATGATTAAAAAGAAGGGAGAAAAAAATGTATTATAAATGTAATGGGGGCTTTCATTTTCATTTTTTACTTTAACTTATCTTGAAATTATTTTTTTCTATTTCAATTTACTTTATACAAAATTTCTTTTTTCTTTTTTTCTTTTTAATGTACGGTAATATGAATTTATTTCTTGCGTACAATAGCATATAATTTGATTGGTTAAATTTTAAGATATTTTATTTTATTCATAATCTCTTGTATATGATTTTAACGTTTATTATTTTTGAAGGATGGAGTACCATTTGGAAAACAATATGAGAGCTCATTTGGGAAAAGTTAGATTGTATTGTAACTTTTCCTGCTGTGCTACAATATTAAAGGGGCTCGATGAGGAGCATGTATCCATACTTCATCGATCATTCATATAGTCCTTCTATTAGTTGAAAGATATGCAATTTTTAGGTCAGATCATTGATTCATATTAGCTGTATTTTGCCATGGGAGACGGGAAGGTATTGAGATTCTTGATCCTTGAATTTGCCCTCATTACGAGCTTGAAGTGTAATGTTGAAGAAGCAGCACTGGCTTGTACTACGGCAAATAAAAGGCTGTTGGATTTATATTTTTGAGGTAAAGGGCATGTTACACCCCCACAGTTAGACGACGCATCCAGGAAATGCGATGACATGCTAGACAACTTGAAGTTGGGATTGGTGTTCATAGTGTACTGAGATGTCGACGCCGTAAGACGTCGATCGACCTTTTTTCGTTGGATGTTTTTGATGATATCGATGCTTTCAAAAGTTTTCCATGGGGTCGCAGATGTTACACTGATACGCTACAAGTCTTTATGAGGGTGCATTCGACGCCCAAGTCAGAGAAGGCTGATCACAAGTATGATGCATATGGCTTTTCGTTTGCTTTGAAGGTAAATATTTAACCTAATGAATGTTAAACCTTTTATTAAATGTATAAACATAATAATTTTAATTGTTATAGGTATGATCGTATGAGGCTATCTCCGCTTTAGGTAGCAAGTGGGCGATCAGAATGGAGACACGCTGCCCGCGAATGCTTCACTGGCTAGCACTTGAGAAGCCATTGGCCAGAGATTTGACATCTATCCTTAACGATCCTTAGGTGTGAGTATTATATATTTTGAATTTATTTTGTATGTATATATATATATATATATATATATATATATATATATANATATATACTTGGCTCGATACATGACCGTTAACACGTTGAAATATCGCTATGTCAATTCGAAGTCCACGCTGAGTTGACTGCTTCGATGGATAAAGAAGATCAGATGTAAGTGCATGGATTATCTATTCCACCTACTAAAGGTGATCCAATGTTTGAGTCCATTCTGGATAGAGATAGGATACGTTTTATTTAATATCGTTAGTTGATCTAACTTATAATATACGACGTGGATTATTAATTGTTAATCATCTTATTTTTATAGGAGCGCCATCCAATGGTATGGTGATTGTCTCCAACCTGAATATCTTCTTCACCTCCACCCAATAAATCACCTCCACGACTATTATCACTTTTCTCAAGAAGATCTCCTTCTCCCGCATCCAGCCATCTCCAACATGGGCATTGTTGCATTTATGGCATCATGGAGTAACATTATTTGATTTGCTTGATCCTAATCTTGTATTGGCCTTCTTAAATTGTCCAAATCATTTCCTTTTATTTGATTTATTCCACTTTCATTTCCCATAAGATTCATTACTTTTCTCAGTCATCCAATCAATTTCTAGATGATCAAAAATTGACAGAACCCACTGAAACACTTCACTATAGATAGTTGCATGGTGAGATGACATGATTCCTCCAATCTCTAGACACAACCCTAGTTCGAACCTCCTAACTTTCTTTGGCTTGATGTCCACAAGGTGTGTAGCATACTTAGAAAGTTGTTCAAACTTCATTTCATATTCATCAAGCGACATATTTCCATGTTTTAGCTGTATGAACTCTGCCTCTCTCCAATCTCTTAGGGATTGGGGAAAATATTTTGTCATTACCTCTTCTTTGAACTGTGCCCAAGTCATAGCACGTTTTTGTGCTTCCATTCTAGTGCGCAAAGCAGAATCCTACCAGTAGCATGCTGCTCCAACTAGTATAAATTCGGCACATGATACCTTCTGTACATCGGTGAATGCTATGTGTTTGTAGATCTGTTCTAGTCCTTTTAACCACTCCTCGGCTGCCACGGGTCTGCTTTTTCGTCAAAAGAAGAAGGTTTGAAACGACGAAAATGCTCCACAATTGAACTCATGTTGGCATTTGTCGATCCATTCTGAGGAGGTATTGGTGCTTGATACCTACCAAGATCATGTAACACTCTCATCAGATCCCTGAACATAGCTAATTGGTCTTGTTTTCCTTCCATTTCCTTTGAATCAACAAAATTTAAATTTTATCTTAGAAATATCGGACAGCACAATAGCTCAATATGCTCAAAGGGAAGTGTGAATCTTATTAATAATACTCCTTGAGATCAGGATATACAATTGTTCGACAAATTTTTAATTTCCAGTAACATAAAGGAGAAAAAAATTATCACAGTACAAAGGAAATAAAATCTAAGTTTCTAATTCCTATGAATCCTTCGAATCTTCTTTGGTGGAGCTTCATCTTCGGAGGAGTCTTCTGCCTCGTGCTCGGACTCTGTGTCCATCTCACCTAGTGGCTCAGATTCATGCTCATGATCATTCTCTAACTCCAACCCAAAGTCATTCTCATGCTCCCATTTAGGATCTTCTTCTGGGCCTGATTCAAATTGAGGTTTTGGCTCGGGCTCAGATTTAGTCTGAACCTCATCATCGAGCTCATTTACTATCTCCGGTTCAGGTTCTAAACTATCACTCTACCTATCTAGAAGGGTCTAACAATATATGTTGAACTCAATCGAGTTTGGGTGCTCGAAGGTTTACCTTCTAGTATTTCATCCCTAACCATAACTCCCGTGTCTCCCTATTGAGGTGAAAGTGAGTGTATGAGATTATTCATAGCCTTGATATGCGTGATCTCCAGACCTACATCTACAGTTACCATACTTCTTTCATAGATGTCTTGTACGTGTTTTACAAGCGAACGAGTTGGGTCAGTCACGTAATTTTCATATAACTGAATGATGGACCTACGGTTCAATGCTACTCTACAAGCTCTGGTCTTTCTCGCGGTCTCATAAGTTTTAGCCATCTCTATCACATGAGTGTCCAATTAAGTTTTATCTTTGTTAGTGATATCAAATTATACATTATGCTCTTGGAGTTTTAATATAATGGCTAATCATCATACTTTCATATATCTTAAAACAAAATAATATCATGCATAATACATTTCATTCTAAACATTTTTATCATAATCATTTCACGAATTCAAACTTAAATGATTCATAAATTATGATCGAAAATAAGCTAAAACATAACATTTCATCCATACCTTAGGTTCGATCTGAGATGGGGAAAGTCATAAACGGGTTGTACACATTTGTACGTCCCAGTGATCGTAAACTCGCATTGCTTTGCAATTGAGATCGTATTCGTTGAATCAAGATGTACGTGTACGACTCCGATCATAGTTGTACCACACAGAGCCAGCTTGAGCGTATACTAGAGCCAATGATGACTATCGTTCCCATGATGGCTAGAGCAGCAGACATTGTAGTGCAGGATAGACTAGCCGCCGTGAAGAAGATGGCGACTGCAAGACAAACAAAATCATATGTTTATTTATTTCTTTTGGTTAAATAATGTTACATGTATAGTAAATTGGACCGACATTATTATTTACGTACATGGACAATTGTAGAATTTTTGCAATAAAGTACATTGAATTTTTGAGTATTGGATGTGGTATAGAGTTGATAAACCAAACACATATTGATAATTGGAGGATGAAACTAGCGTCTGAGTTGTATGCATATATTTGTGATCCGTAGTATAATTGGTTGGAAAGTGGATTCAATTATAAATGTTTGTCAAAATTTATATATATAAAAATAGTCTAAATCTATAAAAAAAAGGTTAAAAAAAAAAAAATTTCCAAAAGTAAATAAAGACTTGCTTCTGAAAAGTAAGTTTTTGAACTAAATATCATTTTTTTAAAAATAACTTCTAAATCAAACATATTTGGCAAAAAATTTCACTTCTAAGTAACTTCCAAGCTTAGCCAAACATACTCTGGATGTGAATATTTAAAGGGTCAACAAATATGAAGAAAATACCCAGTGCCTAGGTGACCTGTGACTATGCCTTCATAACTTGACAGGAAAGGTGACTGCTGCTATCTTTTCTTTTTAAGAAATTTGAATTAATATTGCAAACATGTTTGTGCTCATTTTCCTCCCTTTCTTCTCGTTATCTTGCAATATAAAAGAAATTTTATTTCTACTACCTACATGAACTTTAAAAAACCTACTCAAGGCATCCATCTTTACAAAAAACTTGTTTTTACTTAAAATAAGAAAACGGTAATTGGTAATTTTCATCCACAGTCACTAAACTTTCAGTGAAATCTCAATTGGGTCAGTAAACTTCAATTTAGTTTTGTATATCACATTTCGACCTCAAACGGATGGAAATTTCCGAGTTGGCAGCAGAACTGTAACATATTTACCATGTAATCGATCAGTTGCATGCTAACTCACCACTAGGGCATGTTAAAGAAATGTTAATATTCATATGTCACAGCTAAGATTAAAAGGTTAAAAAGACATGTTTTTTATTTTAACATTTTTTGGCGTGGCCTAGTGGTGAGTTGACATGCCACAAAGCGATTACGTGGAATATTATCTTGTTTGGGCTGCCAACTAAGCAAGTTCTGACATCGTGAAGGACATTAAGTGATAGAATGGAGAGATTCAAACTAAATTTAAGTTCTGCGAACCAACGAAGATGAATTAAAATTTAATGATCCAATTGAGATTTAGCTGATAGTTCAACGACCACAGACGAAATTTACCAAAAAGTAATGCATCCAAAACATGCTCTTAGTCCTTTTCCTTTCCATGCACAATAAGCAGATGAATTTGAAAGCCATATCTCAGGACTAGCTTTCAGGTCACTATGGAAGTATCAAAGATTAGTCCACAATCAGAGTAAAGATGTCTCACCTTTTTACGAACACTGCAGAAACCACTGAACTGCAATGTTGCTCCCAACAAAGAATCTATAGCACTTCCACATAGTCCAGCAACAGCTGAAAGGGGTATCAATAATAGCTGCTTCAGAGCTACATCAAATGTGCATTCAGTGGTGAGAAATCCTAACAGAACAAATGCCAGTCCAATGACACTGCCCCCGGCTGCAGCTGCTAGAAGTCCGGCTTTTGTTACACCACCATTTGTACCCCTCTGAACTGGCTGATAAATTGGAAAAAAAAAATTTACAAACTCACACTCACAATTCATGATGTAGACAGACAATTAATAATAGCCACATCAAATTGTGAGAAAAGAAATAAAAATAAACAACCGACACAAACATGGGACTTGAACCGGGGACATCTTAGTGTTTTACAAACTCAAATTATGATCCATGGAACAGAAATTTCATACAATTTTCAAGCTTTCAGTATCAACAAACGAAGTAAACTCATTGATAACTATAAAACACAGAAATTTTATAAAAAAGAAAAACAAGGATAACTAAAAATATTCAAAACATTAGTTGCATATTTGGTAGGGAGGATTGGATAGTTTATTTTATATTATTAAGAGCTGTTCACAAGATGCACCCGAAGCGTAGAAGATTTCATATTGAATAACTTCATCAAACAGCATAAGCTTTCTTTTTTTCGTGTCACAATTGCAGGTGGCGAAACTCCAGTCAAAATAAACTTTCTGGGTTGAGTGACTAATAAAGCTATTGTTCATATTATCATTTGCCTTTCAAATCAGTAGTAAGAATAGTAAAGAACTGAGGCATAAATGCTAAACAACAGCAGGAGCAATCACCGGATATAAATGTAGCTCAGAAAAGAAACAGGAGGAATATGAATATTAAGCCAATATTAAAGCCGAGGTTAATTACCTTGAATGTTGTGATCAATCGAGGTTGCTCATCACTAAGAATTCCAAGCTCTGATGACCAGGTGTCTCCAATGCAGCAGCAATAGTGACCAATAATACCACCCATTAGAGCAGTCATAAGACTTGATTCTTTTGAATTTAGGCAATTATCTTTTGATCCTGTTAAATTCCAAGCAATCAAGACTAAAATGGTTGCAATGCCACTATTAAATAGAACTTGTATCCTGTAAAAAGAAATAGTGAAAGCCAGTGAAATAACTTAAAATCAGTTACTTTATGTTCTAGATGGAATCATTTGCAGATGCATCATGACCATCATGTGCAATTAGAGAAAAAAGTTACGACATATATTCAAATCTATTACTCACGTGCACAATATAGAAAAATATTCAGGAAATTTCACGCGGACCAAAACTTCTTAGACAACTATGTTTGAAACATCAGAACATGTCCGAATATAGTGCTTATATGGTGAAACAGCATTCATACAACTGATATCAAGTGGTTGGACTGAGGCTCCTTTCAGTTTTATAGTACTGATTCTGTGATCATATTTATACTTGTGGGTTGATTTGAAACTCAGGATTAGGACAGAAATTTTTCAAAAGTAACATGCTTACTCTGCGGATGGTGTAAAAAAATTTATAAAAAATGTTCTCAAATATTTTGAGAAAATCCAAGTAACTCAACTATTTTCCCGTCTTTCTTTGGTTAGGTGAGGTGGGAGGAGGAGGTGCTGATTTGAGAATTGGAACATCCAATAATTTTTTGCATAAGATTCAGCCATTGTTTCATCCTCATTATTTACAAAATACATTTTTCTCATTATTCTTTTCGACCACACATTTTTCAATAAAATAATATTACACGCAAACTCAAAATTTTTTCTTATTTTTTAACCACACTTTCTACATTAATTTACTATTTCAAAATGCATTCTTCCATAAAAATGGGGCTCGAACGGGCTCTCAGTCGTCTCCTTATAGTAAGTACCAAAACATTTATTATTCTTGCAACAAAATCATATTTTAATCTTCCATGATCCCACACAACATACAAAAAACATAGAAAAGACCTGCAAGTGTCAATACTTGAGTAAGATTAAGTTTAAATCATAATATCCACCTGGAAAGTTCGGAGGGAAAGAGAGAGGGAGATTTTGGAGTTTTACCAATTGCGTTGACCACCCTCCTTGAAATCCGCATCTACTTTTCTCTTTTTATCCTCTCCAAATTTTGTGAACTTAGAGGAAGTGAAAGAGAAGACAAACAATACAGCTCCAAACCTATAATTCAATCCAGAAAAAGAAACTTAAGAAGATAACAAAACCTTTGCATTTGCAGGGAAAAAGAGACCCATAATTTATTCAAATGCATTTGTGATAGATATAGGGGGAAAAGGAACCTGTAATTGACAGCAATATGAATGGTCATGACAGTGAAACCAAGAATAGCCCCAGAGAAGTTAAGAGACTTCTTTTTATAAGCTCTGGCAGCAATTATAGCTGAAATTAGTGCTGCAACCACCGGTCGGACCAAGTTTGCCTCCATTTTGGCCTTTTTTTACGTTGCTGCTGGTATGGCGTTAAAAAGATTGGAGCCTAAGGCGGTAGTTCTGAAACCGTGAGGTCGCCAGTCTATAGATGCATCATTCCTTCAACTATCAAGCAGCTGCAAATAAAATTGATTATGTTCTTAATCCAAGTAGATCAAAGCATTCATATTCATATTCCTTTTCTGATAACTTTCTCACTTTTTTTGGTCTATGTGACATTTCTGGAAATAGATAGCATGCAATCACATCAGATTGTTAAACAGGTGTAGATATGGTTCTCTTAAGCAGGGCTCTCTACAAGATCATATGTCAGTTGATGCTATGAAAATGATGAGAACCTCCTCTTGAATACATAAGTCTGGCCACTCTCTGTCAGCTTAGGCTTTTGGACTGAGGAACCCTATCAAACAGGAGGGTCATGATTTCAATTCTTGCCAGTTGCCACCGCCACTCATGAAAATTGTGCACGGGTTGACCTTCGATGGAAAAAAGAATTTAAACTGTACATGGAGGGCGTTTGAAGACATAATTTAAATTAATAAGTTTGCTTATTTTTTCTATAGCTTAAATACTTTCAAGCGATATTAACACCTCCTTCCAACATTTTGACGGGAAATTGGATGGAATATCTTCCCGTTTGTTAGCAGACACCTCTTTCGGGCTTTGCTCACAAGGCAAACCTCAATCTTTTATAACGAGCATCATATGTTTGCAACCTCAGTAAAAATATTACTGCCCGTTTCACAACCGAGACATTTAATTCAACCTCCGCAGGGAAACCACCCTAATCCTAACTATGCATCCATAAGCAAAAATGAAAAATGAAAATAAATGACCGAAAAAAAAAACACACACACACACACACAAAAATACCCAGTAAATGAAGAATTGATCATCAAATTTCAAAGCCCGGAATCTTTAATCTACAGATACTCTATCAGTTCACTTATTTTATTTGAACTTAAATTTCTTCCTAACATTAAATCACAATTCATAAATCAAACCATTATACAAAGAAAAATAAGGTAAAAGAGTTACCTTGGCGGCGTGATGGAAATGGTAGCTGGATGTGTAGTGGCTGTAGAGGTTTATAATTTAATCAATCATTATTCAAAAGAAAAGAAATAGAACGACTAATTTGACTGTATTCTTGTTATGTAGCAAAATGCTACAATCGTGAAAGAAATTCTTCTCTTATTTAATTCAAACTAATTTTGTACTTATTAAGTAAGTAATGGTGGCTGTTCTAGTACAAATTAGTCAAAATTAGCGAAAATTGAGTCTTCCTCGTGAGAGTAAAGGCAATTTGATGTTTAGAGCATCTCCAATTTACGGATATTCAACGTAATTTAATGTGTGATAAATAGATTATTAAGTCCCATTTGGCGTTCATTATTTGAAAAAAGTATAATTTTAAATAGTGATTTTTAAAAGAATACGTTGCTAAAAGATATGAAAAAATAAAATTTGAATTTACGTTCAAAATATTTTATTGTATGAACGTACGATTGAAAATGAGTAGGAGTAGGTAAGGTCCGATTTAGTCTGATTTTTAAATAAACCAAACCGAACGAGTACCAATGGGAATATAGAAATGGAACCATTATTTACATATCTAATTATAGAATCGAACAAACTGGTTCCGATTCGATCCAATCAAGTTCTTTATATTGAAAAAAATTATGAAAATAACGTATGAAACTATGTGTTATTCTTATAATCTAACAATACAACAAATCTATTAAACAGGTCAACAAACAAAAATTCACTCCAAAGTTCAAGATCTACTTATAAAAGCGAAAAACTATTAAACTAGTAAACACGGTATAAATGGTAAAATCTCGACCGAAAATTAATTCTTTATAAAATTCATATAACAATAGTCTGATTATTTTATAATTATTAAGGATCGTAATTTTTTATGGCCGGCCACTTTGAAAACCACAACAAATTTAAATTCTGATGAAATATTGAACTAAAAATATATTTTTTCTATCGTGTTGCATTAAAATTATGAATTTGTAAAATATTTATAAAGTTATTTAGACTTGAATTTCGATTACCCATTAGAGGAAAGAAGAAGAAGCATTTGGAAAATGAGATTTTAAGGTGAGATAATTTTGAGGTCTAGTTTTTATAGATCTAATGCATCTTAGTGTAAGTAAAAATAAAAAAATTCGGGATAATCGAATTCACCATTAGTTCTTAAGGCAGTGCATAGAATCGAATCTGAACCGATCGATTCTCAATGTATGGCCTTAAAATAGACTCATTTAGTAGAGCAACTGGAGCCGAACAATCGAGTTCTATTTGGTTTTGGTCTAGTTCCACCAGTTTGGAGAAAAAATACCCACCCCTAAAAATGAATACGTAGAAAAAAAATTCGAAAATAATGGTTGTCAAATCTAAATTCAATATTATATCTACGTTTCTTTCGTTGACATTAAAATAGAGTAGATTCAAAAGAAAAAATAGGTACGTTTGGTTTATATTTCAATTTTCAGTTTGATATTTTGAAGGTATATTTTAAAATTGTTGAAAAAGCTTTTAGTTTGTCATTCTGAAATATTTTTCTCAAAATAGCAACACTGAAAAATATGTTTGTTTAGGAATTTTGAGAATTTCTTTTATAACATTTAATTCCACTAAATTTGATTATTTAGTAAAAAGAACAAATTTATATTAATATATGTATTTTTTTAAAATTGGTGAATCTTGTAATATTTTTTTTAATACAATAATAAAATAAACTAAAATTTAAGTTAGCAGAATATAGAAAATAAAAAAAATTAATGACCTCAACTGAGAATTTCAATCCGTGTTCATTTAAATATTTTTTTTTAATTTTTCATTTAAATAACAAATAAGAGCTTGAAGTAATTTTGTTTATTTGTCTAGCTACCTTGATCACCACATGTTCCTTATACTTGGTTGGTATCCTGGGTAGGTTAGTATAGCCTCGACCTCCGGGTGCGAGGTTATTTCACAGTCATGGGGACAATAGAGGTTTCCTCGGGGTCAGGATTTCTAATAGTCGAGCTGCTAGATGTCTTACTGTTATTATTCGATCTCTCACTACTACTCGACATTATAAATAAATATCTTAAAGGCTCGAAACACTTACCTCTTAGCGTCGAAGCTCACAAAAAAAACCTTCTAGTCCTCGAACTCGAGCTGCTTTCATTGAGAGTTGAGAGTAAAAAGTGAAAAGATGAATGGTGAAAAATGGGATATTTATATGGGTCAAAGGAAGGTCAAGGGTCTTTCAATCCTGACCTTTGGTGGGTGCCACGTGTCATGCATTCAAAATCGATCTCTTGGAGCCCACACATATACGACACGTGGCCACATAGCTGTCGCGCGCAATGGCCCATTAAGTTCGACCCGACCTAGTTACACCTCTATACATCTTGACCCGCAGCTCGAGAACGTACCTTTCAGCTGCGGCCTAAATGCACGGGGGCCTATGATGGTGTTAAACCTGAACTCGACCCACTTTGATTGGGCTTGGTGGCCCATCATTGAGATCGGGTCATTATCAAGGTCGGGCCCATACGAATCAGCCCGACCTCAACCCAAATAATCTGGACTATCCACGAGATCGGGGTCCACACAGGTCGGTTTCCTATCCCCTAACTCACGTGTTCTCCCCCCTTCACACATGCCGATAGAATACTAGTTCAATTCAAACACTAACCCCTAGATTGCCACGGATTTCACATTGTCTTAAATTGTGCAATCCTAACACCACGCACACACCTTTAATAAGGGAAGTTCAATCCTTCTAGGACTCCGTCGCCAACCTCTATAAATATGTATCCAACCTCATTATCCAGGTATGTTTTATTAATATTCCAGTATACAATCCTTTACACAATTTCCTTTTCTTACTTAAGTATCGGAGGGGCGACAAGGACATATATCGACGCCTTTGTTTCAGGTATTGAAGACCAGATCATGTGGAGTTCAATCAGTCAGTTCGAGTTCATTCAAGTGACGATTTTTTGTAACATCACTTCCTTTTGTCTAGTTACTATAGAATGGAGTAAGTTTCGCTAGCCCTTTAATTATCTTATCATCTCTTCGTGCTATTAAGAAGAAGGAGTAGCCTTTCTCTCCATATGCTTGTTCGAATCGATACTTATTTGAATAATGTCAGCTTCCCCCTATTCTTTCGTCTATGTATTNTAGCAACCCCTCTTTTTCATCTATGTTTTGGGTAAAGTAGTTAAATCCTATGGAGAAATAGCTTCGTGAAAGCTAAAAGCTAAGCTAATCGAGTCTGTACTCCTTTGTTATCTAACTTACTTCATAACCCTTTATCTCCTATGGAACGCTAGCTTGACGGAGTCCTCGTCGCTTGCATTGGATATATTTTTGTTCTTTTTGAACATTGTGTATTTTTGCTTATGTGATAAATTATTAAACAATCCACGATTACATGTGAGATGCTTAAATATTTCGATATTTATTAACCCAACCTCTAGTTAAGGAGTTTTTAAACTTTGGATCTTTAAATTTAATTTGGCGCTAGTTTGTCCATATTGTTAGGACAATAAATTCATCTTTAAAGACAAGGTCCAACATGGCGAGCATTAGGGCCAGTCATTCAGATCGTGATACCTCAAATCTTAAACCATTCAAATCAGACATATTGACATATGTGTTTCACTTTATTTCTCTCTTATCACTTCGAACATCGAGATGCCATGATTTAAGTGGTTTCAAGTGTCATAATTTAAATAATTGTTCCTATCACATATTAAGGCTTAACCATACAAAATATAAGTTAAAATGATGTATAGAAACATGTCACAATTACATACCACATTATTAAAAATATATATCTGACTAATGAAATTATAATTTTAAGAAGAAAATGATCTTTTGTAATTTTCTCTTGGAAGTTTTTCGGCGGAGTCCACCTTGTTACTTCGTTGAAAGCATATGCGTTGTCCTAAAATTTTCATCTCATTATTACCTTATTCTAATGCTTAAAATGTTGTCGATTTGCATTCAATTTGTGGGAGACTCTAATATAACGGGTGGTAAAATGAGTAAGATGGATTTATTGCAACTTCTAATTTGTAGTCATTTTTAGTAGATTTTAGCACAACTAAATAAAAGTAAAAGTTATATTTCAAATCTATTGTCATAGTTTGGAGCGACGCTCGATAAATTTCTAACATCTCATCTTAATGAAAAGACATCATCACATTTTTAGAACACCGCATGTCTTTAGCATATAGGAGAATGTCAATACATTTTTGAACCTCTGACGCATATATCTTGTTAGATATACAATTTAATAGGACTATCAAGCTAGCATGGCAAAAAAGAATAGACATTACCTAGAGCTTCAATTGGATGTGAAGGCTCGTTAAACATGCCGACTCAACAATTATTCAAACTATCAAAGTAAATCGAAAATTCTAGTAGAGAGAACTAAGGATTGTTATTTTTGTTTTTAGATTATTGAGTTTTCCACTCTTCCTCTTCATTTTATTTATTTTAATTTAATATTAAAAGACACGTAGACAAAAATATTGAGTTGTAGATAGAAATTATTGAATACCAATGTAGTTGAGTGTATATTGTTAAACATCAATGTCTCGTGGACTACAATTCCCCTTTACTTGAATCAATTCACAAAATGTGGTATTGTGAAACTAAATTCAGGACAACACAGCTCTCCATCCTATTCGCATGAACATAGTTTTAACAATTGTTTGATAGTTTTTTGAGATATAAGTTGGTGGCGGGCGTAAAATATATAGTTAAAAATAAATAAAAATTGTAATTAAAAATAAAATTTGACTAACTTATATAATCTTTGCCAAACACGTGCTTAATATTTGAAATGTGACAACAGAATCTCAAACTAATATACTGCATGAATGCATTAACCTCGTCCGCTCAACTTGTCTGAACTCTTACAGTTTCTTTCACTATATAATATTCAGCAAAAACATCAAATAAATCAACAATGTAAATAACGACCAGTTTAGATTGTTAACTAACGGCATTCTCCTTTCCATCTCCAATAAATATTTAATTTTCATTTTTCTACAAATCCAACCGTTCAAACTACCCATCAACAAAATAAAGATTGTGGATCTAAACCCATAAAGCTTCACATTATTTCATACAGTGTTCTAAAATACACGCATATACCTACATATGCTCGATGCATTTTCGAAACGTCTTGCATGTGAGATATGCACGTGATAATGCGGTCAACCCATTTCTTTGACCGCATATGCATGTTTGAAAGCTAAAATAAGTATGCATTTGTGTAAAAAGAATTGTATCAAAATTGGCCTAACCTTTGTAACTTAAAAAAGGTAAATTAAACACAACAAACATCAAATTGACCCACATCACCCAAGCCCATGAATTATATATAGCAATCTGTAGGATTTTGACGTTAAAAAAAATCGAAAAATCAAAACAAATTTTTCGTCGAGTTGCAAATCGAGCCTCCTTCTTATTTGGTATTTCTCTAATTTTACTAACAAGTGATGCAGACTCTTGAATGACTGATGGTTATGATGAGGAAAAAATTGACAATGATATCATACCATTTATAAGAGGTAATAAAAATTCAGGGTTGAGTAATTACAAATTGGTTATATTGGCAAGGAAAAGTAGAGCATCCTATTTTTACCTTCTCCAAAAGTAGTTAAAAACATGAAAATTTTGGGTGGCTCAAAGAACCAAAATGATCATTAATTGGCCTAAAAATGATCTTTATTGATGGCTGCTTGGGTGCAGTATGCATACTCAATACGAATAGTTCATCTTACACCCTTAAAATCATATCATCATTTTCAATAGAACCGTGCTGCTCTGTCAGGCCGGCAGAGCCAATGTCTCATTGGGGGGTTTCTTTAATGAGGTGGGTCCCGATTATCACCTCATGTGAGAACAACTGCACTATATACAGGCCTGGTAGAGCTGATTAATAGTTTTCAATATCAATAAGGGTTTGATTGTCAATAGGAATGGTCAACCCAATATTACGGATCCTAATCAGTATCAAGGAAAATGAATTCAACTGGAAAGATAAACTTGTACACCTTGATAAACACATCATCGACCACATTTAATGGATGCTTGATTTATCTAACAGTTAACTGCAAAGATACAGTCATTTTTACGTCGCCCAAATCTTGTCACTTGTAAACAAAAAGTGACATTAAATTAACACTTAACATAAATCACATAAAGCGTTAATTTATCAAATTTTCCAATTGTGCAAGGTATTTAGAAACTCGTTGTCTGGAGGTAACTTGTACTACAAAATTGCATTATATTTTTTAATCAAAACCAGTGTCTCATTCTCCTCAAGCTTCTCTCTGTTTGGAACGTATTCTTCAGTAACTTCATGTGTAGTGGCATCTGGGCCAACGCTTCAGCAAAGGGAATGTTTTATGTGTAGTTTCTTGAGAATGTCAAGATATCTAGCGAATTGCTTGTCAAGTTGTCTTCTTTGGCATTTGAGAAAAAAGGGAGCTTTTGCATGCACTGGTGCCTTCATCCGTGGAAGATTTAAATCTTCTTTTTCCACTGCATCTTTACCTGTCTAGATGTTCCTGTTGGGAGTAAAAGAAGTCCCACATCGACTAGACATGGAAAATAT
>CAIGRB010048791.1:16388-39390 GCA_903798255.1 Fraxinus quadrangulata | reverse complement strand
TGGATCATTATCAACAATTTCCAAGACAAATTCAGACTATTGTATGCAAACTACATAATTATCAGAAATAGCGGTCTACGTTGTCTTTGTGGCCTTCTTAATTCTATTTCTTGTGGTTTATTTAGTGCAGGTTCATTAGCAGCAACTTCATTGTGAGAGATTTGATAATTTATTTGTTGTTATGGCAAATTGGCATACCGTTCAACAATTCAAGGAACAGCAACATTAAAAGAGTTGAGGTTAGAGAAATTGAACTCTAACTCTTGTATTTTCACATTTCGTGGTTCCAAACTCCCACTAACTTCACAATTCTCAATTAACCTAGCATTTTCAGTTTCAACAATTCTAGTACTATGGTTAGGACAATAAATCTATACCCTTTTGATTTTTCTAGATAACCAATAAAAATCCACTGATTGTTCTTGAGTCCAGTTTCGTTTCATGTGGATTATAAATTATTGCTTCGTCGGGCAACCCCAAACATGTAGGTGCCTTAAACCAGGTTTCCTTCCCATCCACAGTTCAAAATGAGTCTTTGGACCTGCCTTACTAGGAAACTAAATTGCAGAAAATAAAAGGTAAATAAAGAGTTTGAAATAAATCTAAATGATGTCTTGTATCTATAATCAAATGGTAGGTTCCAATAGCTTCAACAGGAGCTTTGACTCGATTGCCCATGAAAATGAACTTTTCATTTTGATTTATGGTCCAGGTTGAAAGGAATCCATGCATTACATTGGTAACGTGAGTGGTACATTCGGAATCAATCCACCAAGTATTATAAAGAACTTCTGCCAAATTAGATTCGAAACATACATAAAAAATAATCTTACATTTACTTTCGAACAATGTCTTACATTGTAGGCAGTCATTTTTATGGTGCAAAAGTTTACGACATAAATGACACGTATTTTTCTTGTATTCCTTATTTTGGATTTGGGTAGAAGACTCATATATCTTTAGTGGTCCTTGCTTAATGCCATTTTCAGACCTTTTCTTATAATTTTTTCAAGCTGCTTGATGACTTACAAGATGAACAGAATGAGTTCATTGATTCTTAAGCCTTGTTTCATTTTACACGAGCATACTGTGCAATTCATTCACATTCCATTTGTCTTTTAAGGTATTATAGTTCATATGGAATGGACCATACACGAGGTAAGGAGTTGATAATAAATTGTACCAAAAAATTCTCATCCAAGTCATCCCAAGTGTCTTAAGTCTTGTTGCAATGTTACTCATTTTAGTAACATGTTCATGCACGATACGAGAACCATCAAATTTCAGGTGGTTAAGGTATCAATCAGTGTACCAGCAAATGATTTGTCAACTGTTCGAGATCATTTTTCCACAAATTTCATATATTCCTTAGCAATCTCAGTTTTAGGAATAGGGGACTTGATATTCTTTGCTAAGGTCATCTGCATAAACATTAGACTTAATCCGTTTGATCTTTCCCAAGCCTTATGGAAAGATCTTTCATCCACATTACTCTCATCAATGAGATCAGCAGGTTTCTCAACTTGAAGTGCCAAATTTGAGTCCAAAACACATAAGTTGAACTAAACTTGTTCACACCAATCAAAGAAATTGAACTCATTGAACAGTGGTACAAATGAAGCATGCGAATGCAGAGAAACGGGAGCCGATACTGCAAAATATAAAATACTCTAACATTAATGTTTTGAGTTTTGACTTAAACACTTAAATTCAGATTCAGATAACATTAAATGTATACTGAAATTCTCATTTGGGTGATACTACGTTATACCATCATAATAAACATAATGATACAGTTAATTTCACTTAATTGGTAATTAAATATACCCTAATCAGACATGTCTGTTATCTTTGAATATGCAAAACGCATCCAACTAAATATATCAATTAACCACGATTATGTTCAAGATTAATAAAATTAATTGATCAGCATTTGGGCTATTTGTAACAATTTTATAATTTATGAATGCCAATGTACTCTTGGCAACAACAACAACAACAATAATAATAATAATAATGTTATCTTCACTTATAAGCATTCTACATCAAGAGTAATTGATAAATAAAATTTAGTGATTAACAAACAACGTTAATCGAACATTAATTACATAAGCAAAACATTTATCACTTGAATATTAGAATTTTATAAGGATAGAATATATGTGTGCACAGGACATCTTTTGTGCAAATTCACCAAGCCTCACTTAATAACCCAAAAGAATTCTTTAATAAAACGTAACTTTAATTACTACAGCACATATATTCCAAAATTCAGAAAATCAGAATCTTTCCTGTAATGCATCCATCGTCATTAGTCAGTATGACTAAATCAAGGTATTTAAGTTTCTGACCATTTTCTTCAAAATCTAAAGCTTTTGGCATAAAGGGTAACAATAGTGGTGTGTTCTGTCACTTCTATGCATGAAATATGTTAAAGTCTTCCAACCATTCAATCACTTGATGCTTCGGTAAATGGTTGGCACAATATCCAAGAAAAATAAATTACTTTCAAGATGTTACGAAATTTGCAAGGAACCGAAAAAAAGAAATCTTTGATCCATGCCTTATTGATTTCAACAGTAAAAAATGAAATAATAATAATAATAATTTCGCAGATTTTCTCTCTAACACTTACCTTGATTTATAAATCAATTAAAAATTAAAAAAAATGATAAGCGAAAAACTGTAATCTTTCAAGGAAAATTAAGAATTCTTTAATTGGGCTCTGATACCACATTTAAGCTATTAATTAACCATAATAGCAAGATATTTGGAATTTATGATTTTCATATATTGATTTAATTGATCAAGAAACATAAATTTATCCATGTAATAATTGAAAGATTTAAATCTATAAAAAAGAAACTAGTAAAATTAAGAAATTGTTCTCTCTCTCTCTCTCTCTCTCTCTTTTTGTGATTGAATGTCTTAATTTGATGATTTCATTCATATTTATAAGCAGAGTGAAACAGTTTCATGAGTCATAGAAGAAAACTACAAACTTTCCATTAAAATGAACAGTTATTAAACTGTCACTTCTCAATGGACCAATAAAATTTTTAATAATAATAACCAATTTAATTAATTTATTAAAATATTACTTAGACCACATTAATTGGTCTTACAAAACTCACAAACAAAACTATGCGGCCCGGCAAAGTGACAGATCAATGCATTTTTTGATTCATACAACACTAATTATTCATAAGAAAACACACTATTTTCCTTCTTTCCAACGCTACTAATTTTTGTTTTTTACGATGTTGACCATAAACTTGTAAGTCATTCATGAATTTATAATGAAATAATTTCTCGAGAAAATAATGAAATTGACTAAGGGTGCATTTTTATCCTCTCACTTTCGTTTGTATAAAAATTGCACAAAATGTAAAAAAAAATATTTGGTGGAATATTCATTGTGTTTGATCGGGGCACTCATTCGCTTCAGTTGGTACTTGGAGGTCGATGTAAAACTAATCACACTCAAAAGTCCTGAATTCATATGGAAAAGAAAGAAACTAGTCCACAAACTAAACTACTTTAAACTTAATTGATAATATTCATATAGACTTAATTTTGGTACGTTAATTAAACTCAATCACGTGCCATAAAGCAAGAGTTAAGCATCTAGACTATTTTAGTATTTCCAGCAAAAAAAAAAAAAAAAAATCTTCATTACTAAAATAATGAGGTTGAAGAGGAAAGGGTAGAAGGAAAATGAGCGATGGAAACTAAAGAGAAAAAGGCTCTTCTCAGTTTGTAGGGACAACTTAGAAGATATGAAAAATTATACTCGAATATCCGTTTTAAAATGGATTTCTAATTTTTGATAAAAAAAATACTCGCGGTGGCATAAGGTGAGGCGTTGTTTTGCTTGATTTAATAGACAACCTGAAAATGAGATTCCCTCGCAAATAAAGCTATATGAATAGTAAGAATGAGTAGGCCTTTAACTCGATTAAGTAAAATAACTTTACACAGACGCATCATCTTCCTTCTTTCTCTTCCCAACATCACCAATTTTTATGTTTTAAGATGTTGACCATGACTTGAAAGTTGGTCGGTGAATATATCTTAACAAGGGAAAAATGCATTATATGTCCCTATCTATCGATTTAGTTTTTAAAAATGAACAAGTTACTCTTTAACCTTTTTTATTTAATTTCAATAGATATAGAGCTTATGGGTGGAAGTGCTTCGAGCCTCGGTAGAAACACAATCGCTTCATTATTTGCTTTGAACTCATTGTGTTTGTCTTTCTGCGTGAAAAGATATAGATTCATAGATTGAACATTTCTACTTGTCTACCATAAATAAAAGAGTGACTTTTGTTTCTACTGTTCATAAGCCGTAAGTCGAACCGAGCCGAGAAAAGAAAACATTTTCTATTTGATTTGACATTTTTTTATATGAAAAATATTTTACAAAAGTTGATCACATGACAATATTTTCCTCAGTGAAGAAAATATTTTCTTTAGGGAGAGATATGTTTTATTTTTCAAGCTAGTCACACACAAACATACACTCTCATCTATTTACCAATAAAAGATGGACAATTATAATATTTTGTACATTGAAAATTAAACAAATTAAATACATTTAATTAATAATTTCTTTCTTTTATGCAAATTTTATTATTGCAATCAGATGCACCCTTACAATTTTTCTAATATACCATTATATTAAAAAATAATTTAAATAAAAGTAGTTCATATTTGTTTATAAAAAAATACAATGATTATGAGCATATTAGAAAATAAAAAAAATGTTATATATTCTCAATAATGAAAGTGATCTATAATTTCGGACCGACAAAAAAGAAATATAAATTTATTTTTATGAAATGGAGAGAGTTACTGTATATGAACTGTGCCCTGAATGAGTGAGTCAAATCCCGCCACGTTAATGCTAATACGAGTTTTGCTATTTGTAAATGGCACTTTCAGCACAATCGATTCAATTGTTTGCTCCTGTACAAAAAACAACAAAAACAGAACAAAAAAAAAAAAAGGAAATTACTAAACGGGTGTTTGATGGGAATTAAAATTAGATTTTTAGTAGATTGTGATAGAAGTTTTTGAAATGTATGATTGAAAAGATGTGAAATCCATAAAAAATGTGATTAATATTGATTGTTTGACTTTAATTTAAATTAAAATATGATTTTAATACTAAACAAACTAACCTAAATTAGTGTGCCAGCCTTTCAGGTCCATCAATCCATGTGCCAACTTGGTTTCGATGATTCAAGAATTACATGAGGGTGGCGTCAGTCGCTGATCTCACCTCATTGACCATAACAATTGCTAGATATGGACAGGGTTAGTGGGGCTGACCTCAGCGAGAAACGTACGCGTTGACGTAAGCATGGGTGGAGTCACCGTTGTATGATTCTAGCGATTGATATTTGGACCCTGTTTGGCTCCATTTTGATGGGAGAATGTGTGGTAGAAAAGTAATGAAAAATTTTAAATTTATGTGTAATATTATTTTATTTGATGAATGTGTGATTGAAATGAGGAGAAAAAAATTAATATAATGTAACGAAAAAAATGAAGGCCAAACGGAGGCTCGAATTGATTGTGTTTTCTTCTAGTATTGGGTTAACTAGAAAATTTGGTTACTTTATGTGACGTATTTGACTGAAGGATGAGCCAATTTTGAGTGAAGTGCTTGATGGAAGAAGATTGGTGCCCTAGGTTCCTCTTTCTCCCTCTCTCTTTATACCTCGTACCTCCGTTCACACAAAAGCACTAACTAATTACTTCGTGGGTGCTTGCTGGCTTTTGAATTGCTGTAAAATGGTGTAATTTGCTTTAGTTTTGTCATGATTAGATGATTTGAATTTGAATTGAGCTTTGATTGAGGAACAATTAATGGTTAATGAATTGGCAGGAAGTTGTGTCTATGTTAAATGCTTTTCTTTCCTGGAGTCAATGAGAAAGGAAGTAAGGGTGCGTTGGAGTCACTTTATTTTGGAAGAATATATTTTAGAATAGTAGATTGATTGTGAATGTGTGATTGAAAAATAAAGAAAAGTTATTGTAATGGAAAATATTATTTTATTAAAAAATATGTAGTTGAAAATGAGTAAAAGAATGAAAATGAAAATTTTAGTGTGGCTGAAATAGGGCTAAACCTTTTTGTTACCACTAAAGTGTGACAGATTCACGTAGTCGACTCCAAATTCATTGCTAACAAGGCGTAGTTTTTTTTATTGTTAAAGGGTAACAAAACTGACTTTAATAAAAAAGCTCACTTAAGAATACATCTTACTTTTGTGATTTTCAATTTTACTTTGGTAACCCAAGTTATCTAACATTAGTGGCCTGAGTCTTTATCATGAAGATGTTCAAGTTTCTTCGAGTGTATAATAGACGTGGCATTTGGCCCCTGTTTGACACCCATTTTGGGTGGAAAAAAAATTTTGGAATAGTGATTGATGGAAGATTGTGTGGTTAAAAAGTAAGGAGAATTTTTGGGTTTATGTGTAATATTATTTTATTGATAGAATGTATGGTTGAAATGAAGAAAGAGAAAAAAATGAGAAATATGGGTTTCAAACAGGGGCTTGATATGTTCATGCACACTAGTGGACACATGCTGTGTATTCATTGAACAGCTAACAGAGAAAGATTAACCTTATAAATATTGGATAAAATATGCTCCGTTTATGTTAATTTAAAAAACAGGTTCAGCCTAGCATGTGCTGGTCGGAAAAAGGGTAAAAGTTCTGTAACTAGTATTTCTATTGACATTTTTTGGCGTCAAACTCCTAGTTACCTTGTAAGATACTAGTTGTCACAATGATTGTCAGTGTGGTGTGTGGAGTAGTGGTTAGTTCGGCAAGTTTCTCACCTATGGTATTCTTATAGTTCGAGAAATATAATGCAATGTTGCTGTTTTTTAAGATTTCTGTACTGATTTTTATCTTGGAGCAAACATTTCAAGTGCATATGTTTTGGTTTGTATAAAAATGTGTTATTTGTCTAACTTTTTTTTCTGTACTTCTGTTGAGAAATGATGATAAAACCCAAAAAAATGGTTGGAGCTTGTATTGTGAAAACCTTCCAATTCACAAACAATATCCCAATAAAACAAGTTAGCATAGAGAGACATAGATTGGTGGCTGTAAAAGACCAGTGCTGAAAAACTGACATGGTTAAAATTTTCAGGCACCCATTATTGTGAGAACTCACAAGGGCATTTCCGAAAGTTCTAGTAGTCAATCAGATGTTGAATCTGAGTAGCAGACGCTCAGTGTTTTCCTTGAAGCTGCCATAGCCTCATATCAAAGTTGCACCATTGACGGCTATTTCCTCTTTCTTTAGTAAGTTTGGGACCGGGTTCCATGGAAGCGAAAGTTATCTCCAGCGGAATCCGGTACTCAAGCCTTCCCAGTAGTTATATCCGTCCAGAATCTGAAAGACCAAAACTATCTGAAGTTGCTGACTGTGAGAATGTTCCTGTAATTGACTTGGGTTGTGGAGATAGAAGTCTAATAATTAAACAAATTGGTGATGCCTGTCGGGAGTATGGCTTCTTCCAGGTTATATATCTATGCTCGATAGTCTTTTTGGCCACCAGCTCATGGGCTGGCACTAAAAGCATGACTATATACATATATTACAACTTTCATTATCTTTAATTATTTGAATTCGTGACTGCGTATCAGGTGATCAATCATGGATTATCAAAGGAGTCGATGGAGAAAATGTTAGCGGTCGCTCATGATTTCTTTAGTTTACCAGTGGAAGAGAAAATGAAGTTGTACTCCGACGACCCATCAAAAACTATGAGGTTATCCACAAGTTTTAACGTTAGGAAGGAGACTGTTCACAATTGGAGAGATTATCTCAGGCTTCACTGTTATCCATTGGAGAAATATGTGCCTGAGTGGCCTTCTGTTCCCCCTTCTTTCAAGTAAGGCCACAGCTTTCTCACATCACTTATTTTCTGGTTCGTTCCAATTGTCCATAATGTTTATGTAGCCTCAAGTCTTCTACTTTGAAGAATGAAAAAATGACCAATGATGTTGTTTATGCATAATTTGCAACTTAATATTTCTTTTTAGTCATTGTCATATGAGTTTATTACCTTGGCTTTTGCATGATAATTATTGTGATGTAGAAGAAAATTAATCCAGATATTCCGTGATCTATATAGTACACTTGTTACTATTCAAAAATGAAAAGGAAATATTGAAGGATGCCTTTCTGTTATTATGAAATTTTTATGGAATACCTTGCAACTAATATAGAAGAATTTGTAGTGTCTTGGATCGAAACTAATAATCTTACTAATGGAACAAGCTGAATAGAGATATTTTTCAAATTTTTTGATATAAAAGGAAAGATTGATTTTAAATCTGTATGCTAAGTCGAGGTTTGTGCTGTTAAGTTGTGGAGCATAACTATTACGACGAACCTCTTTAAGTCTTAAGAAAGAGGACGTAATCTCACGTTAAGGTGAACTTCTATAAATCTTGCGCGTCCTTATTTCTTTTTGAAAATTGATTGCTCTCTACGGAATTGAATTAGCATTTCTAATTATCAACATAAGAATCCGTTACTGTGAGTAACAGTAGTTCCACAAAGAAAATAAAAGGAGATGATGAAAGTAGTTATTGGAAATTGACAGATGACAAAAAGAATTGATGGAATTTCATCATAATGTTTATTTAGCCCCTAATTGGGCTTCATATTTTTAAGAACTCATTTTTAACCACACGTTCTCTCATAAAATAATTTCACGTAAACCAGAAATTTTTTAACCACACATTTTTCAAAAAAAAAGTATTCCAAAATACCTTTTTCGCCAATAATGGGGGTGAAACAGGGGCTTATTCACTTAGGAAGTCGTGTTTTAAGAATAAAAGCATGTAGACCTTGAAAAATGGCTACATAAAGCTAGTTGAGTACTAGGTTCTTTTGAACTTTTTGCCAGATAGAGCTGCAACAACATTAGCAATTATAATGAAAAATTTTAAAACCGTTCACTGCTTTTGGGCATTGCGGGATAATATTGAGGTTAAGACTAGATATTTTAGGTGATATTAGATTCAGATAACATAAGTTTACTGTTCTCTATATCACAAATTAAAGATCGTTGGCTGAACTTTAATTTACAACATTAGTTTTTAATGTATGTGAAAATTCATATTTTAATTGGAAAGAAAAACAATATGAATGCATAGGTCCTTTCATTTGTAGGGATATTGTAAGCAATTACTGCATGGAAGTTCGACAACTTGGATTCAGATTGCAGGAAGCCATATCTGAGAGCCTAGGATTAAATATAGACAACCTAAAGAATGTATTAGGAGAACAAGGGCAACATATGGCAGTTAACTTTTATCCAGCATGCCCCGAACCAGAATTGACTTATGGATTACCGGCACATACAGATCCAAATGCCCTCACAATTCTACTTCAAGATTCGCAAGTAGCAGGCCTTCAGGTTCTTAAGGATGGCAAATGGTTAGCAGTAAAACCCCACCCGGATGCTTTTGTCATCAACGTTGGTGATCAACTCCAGGTACGCCACATCCTTGGAAATGAATGGCAAGATACAGAACATCTAAGCTATAAACTTAAAGCATGTTTGGTCAAGCTTTAAAATGTTTCAAACTTGCTCGGCTAAGTTTCTTTTGAATAAAAAAAAAAAAAAAACTTATTTTAATAATACCTCTACCCTTACTAATGAAATGAGTAACTTATTTTCAATTTTGATAAATAAAAAGTTATATAATTACACTTCATAAGCTCCGCCAAACACGTACTCAATAGACCATTGACATGAAATGCCAATGTCAATTCTCGAGCCGTTGATACATTTCTACTGGCCTATTAAACAAAGATGAGTTGATATGGTTCTTAATTTGTTATTTTCTTTTAATTCATTGTTTCAAATAGAATACCCTCAGCCTTGGGAAGTGCTCATGAGAGGCAACTCTTTATACAAAAGCTTAAAATATCCAATGATCCAAACAACTCATTTTTCTGAATCTAAGGCACTTGGGTGTACTCAATTTTTAGGAAACGCACTTTAAGTAGTCATACCATGTAATCTACCGTCAGTAAACTTCTAAGTTCTGACTTTCAGCACAACATGATAATGAACCTCTTTAAAGTATAAAAAATGGAATTCAGTGGCATGAAGTGAGCTTAAAGATTGTCTACATTGTGAAAAATGGATTATTATCCAACTATAAGAAACTTGCTTACTTTTGGATGTGGATCGTGATCAAAACTTTCTCTAGGCGCTGAGTAATGGCAAGTACAAAAGTGTTTGGCATCGAGCTGTGGTGAATGCTGATAAACCAAGAATGTCAGTGGCTTCCTTCCTCTGCCCATGTGATAGTGCAGTAATAAATGCTCCAAAGCCACTTATGAGCGATGGATCTCCAACCATTTATAGAAGTTTCACATATGCAGAGTATTACAAAAAGTTTTGGAGCCGCAATTTGGATCAAGAACACTGTTTGGAACATTTCAAGAACTAGTACTTCTTTTCAATCTATAGATTGCATCAGCCTGTGATCTTGTAATAACTAATTAGTAGCTATGATTACTTGATTTTGTCAATTATTTCTCTTAATGTTTGTACCATTTGTCTCTGCATTCTGGTGTATGAGTGAAGCTCCAGTTGTTCAGCAGAAGAGCTGCAGCTTTCATATCTGCATTTTCTTAAATTTTACCCAGGAGCGGCAAGTGGCTGTTCATGAAATTAATATTGCTTTTAATAAAATTTCTATATGAAATTTTTTGACTTTTCCCCTTCATCTAATAAAAAAAGGCTGATATTAGGGGGCCCCTATCAAGAGTATGAATCATAGCCCCGAAGCCAAAAATCATTAGCTGCGTTCATACCAGGATGGCTGAGTAAAATGGAAGTTGGCAAATTCTGAAAACGAGTCTTTTGCAACGCTAATAGATCAAACTAGTGAAAGTCATTTCAATGGTAATTTTAGGAAGACAAAACAGCTTCTATCCTAGTAAGAATACTTGACGTCTTGAATATCCCTAGTGCAAAGTGTCACGGCCATTGTATCTGTTTGTGTGGATGTCGACACTGTTGGAGGAGTTGCAGGCATTGGAAATGGCATCACCTTTGGGGTTTTGTTCTCGTCAAAAACAGAAAATTTAGTCATTGGAGTTGCCACTGGACTTCTGCAAACACTCTGCATCTTTCCAAGTTCTCTATTCTGACCCTGAATGTTCATGGACTCAATATTGGATGACAGCGACGACAATATAGGAGACAGGGGTTTCCGAATCAGCAATGATTCAGTAGAGGAATGCTGCTTCACCGGCACTTTTGACATGTTTTTCTTGCCTGTTTAAACAATTAAAACAATAATGCTACTTTGCCACAAGGTAAGTGATAGATACAGGGAAATATAGGTGTTTGGCAAGATGTGATTGGATCAAACAATTGACCGTGTTTTAAACAGTCCCATGATAAATTGTCATGTAGCATTATGTCAAGGATTATGTCGATGTAGCATGATTGACATGTATTCAAAATCAAATTCAACTATCAAAGAATACAACAGAGCGAATAAAAAAGTTTTCAGAGAAAAGGTTTACCTGAAGAACGAGCATAATGTCCACTTCGCTGATGGCTTTGTAAACTGGGATGCATCACAGAGTTACTCCTCGGAAGAGAACCAGACAGGAAAGAGGTTTTCACTGGATATGAGTTTTGAAGGACTGCCCCTCCTAATGAAATTCTCTTACTAGTGACATTTCCAGTTGAAGGTCTAAAATTTTTGGTCCCACTAGTTGATGGACTCTGTTTCGACCCAAAAAGCACTTCCTTCTCTGCCATCAACTGTCCCTGAAGTTTCTTCTGGTCCTTATTTTACATAATCATATGGAAGAAACTTGTGTTTAGTCACATTGTTTTACTGTATTCCTACCTAAATCAAGCATTAAAAAGTTATTTCAAATAGTTAAAATACCCTCTGCCTTTGGTGTTCTTGTTCTTTCTCCTGATTTAGTGCACAATACTGCTCAACCATGAATAGAAGGCCAACCTGGATACAAGTATAATCAAAGAATAAACTATACAGGAATGGAAATATAACCCAAATATATGATAGTATGTCCTAAGAGAAGACCAAGATCAATTTATCCGACGAGATTTCTATCAAGATAAGTGCTTACACCATCATAGGTGAACTCGACTCCTTTTTCTTTCTCCCAGGCTTTTGCTTTTGATTTCAATGTCTCCAGCATTGCTTTGATCCCAACCAAAACAAGTTAAATAAATAAGTGAGATGGTGTAAAAGGGTGGAAGTGGGAACTTAACAAAGCCTATAAACCATACAACACATAATCAAGAACATATGTTACATGGATCTCAAACATTCTTTTTTACCCCTCAACTCAACTCATAAGTCTAGTTCAAATTTATATGGGCGAATCCTCTTCTGCTACTCTGCTTAGACATTATACTAAAGCCAGACTTCCTTTTTCCACTCACGATACATGGCACACAAACCCAAGTTCCCATGTTCATCTATGTTGAGTGGCATAACTTTCATTAACAGGGTGATGTTGCTTTACTCTCCTATACTTGAGCTAAGTTGAACTTAATACCTCTTTACATCAAAGATCAATATACATTTAATCCCAATGTTTTTGGATTGGAGTCTTCTTAGTCAACTTATTAATTAAAATCCAACATGATGGATCCAACTGTTCTCTTGGTGAATTCCCAGTATAAGTCTAGCAAGTGAAAACCATTAATATTTCCAAACGAAGGTGACAAATGATTCTGAAACAACAAACTATAACGAAAAGCTTAAAAACAGATTGTTTTCGACTCTTCTCATCAATACTCCAATAGTAAAAGAAAACTTGACAAGTTACTATACTAACTTCTATCTTAAAAGAAATAAATGGAAGAAGGAAATTGTTCCATCTCTGTGATCAGAAGTTGTTCCAAGTCTGTCTTAGACTTTCGACATTTGATAATTAAAAATAAACCTTAAATACATGTGAATATAAGTACCAGGAATTTTGTTGACAAGGGCACGAGCTTTTTCTGCACGCTTTAGCATGAGATGTGCACCTCTCCCACTGTTATAGCGATTTCCATCCTAAATTAGAAACATGTTAAAATAAAGAGATAGGATCAAGTAAAAATACCTCACATACTAAACATTATAACCAACCCTGTTATAATCCTCCAGCCAGCATTCCTCCTCGCAGGCAGCTAACCATTTTTGCACCTTTTCGATTATCTCTTTTCTGGAAAAAGCTTCCTCTTTAACTTTAGCAATATGAAGTTCCATTTGGTCCAGTAGATCTGTTGGATTAGTTTTCCCTGCCACATGTTAATAACATCAAAACATGACAGGGTTGCTACTGCTTTTCATCCAAATAAATCCATTCATTTATGTTAATGTACAAGAAAAACAAGACCTTTACCAGACTTGATAGCTTCAGTAGAAAGGTCTACTGCACATTGTTCTTCAACAACCATGTGTGCAACCTTGCAGATTTCCTTTAAAACCAACCTCTTTTTCAAGAGAACTTCCTTCATTTTAATTGATTTCATTTGTTGCAGTCTCAAAACTTCTGCCTCAACCTGTAAGAAGAAACAATAAATATGTTTCCTTCCAGGAATGAACCATCATAGACCACAGCATTCCACCTCTGATGAAACTATAAACAGTGTGGAAGCACCTATGGAACCTAATTGAAAGAATTTACTACTTAGAGAGATAATATCACTAACATACATTATTAATAAAGTCCAAAGACAGTGTGTTGGGTTGAGTTATTTCATTTTCTGAAGCAGCTATTTTTCGTGTCACATTTTGGAACGTTTGTTGCTCCTCAACTGGGATATCCATCAAGCTCCAAAGCTCCACCATGGTGGTTGCAAGATCTTCAAGCTGAAAATGCTAAACGGGTCAGAAAGGGAGGACACAAATGCTATCATGAAACGTAAATTAGAAATATACAAATACCCTATGCATGCGCTGTATCTTGACATCTTTAAGCCTACTGATTGTGAGAGACAACCTCTCGATTGTGTCTGCACTTATACTTTTTGTGCTACATGCATCATCCAAAGTTGGATGAACCTCGTGAACTGTTAATTTGAAATCCATCCCAAGAACCATACACAACGAGTTTAGAGTATTCAACTGGTCAAGAACTTGCTTCACACGCTCACGCTGTGCGGAAGATGGGAAATTGATTAGAGAGGAAGTCAGTGCCAAAACTATTAACAGTAGTAAAGCACATCCACATAATGTGAAACTCAAGGCTTGTTTAGGAGAGAATTTTCAAAATCATTTTCAACCAAACATTCTAAGGGACCCATAACATTTCCCTACTTTTTAACCATACATTCTCCCAAAAAATAATTTTTCACTTTTGGAAAGATCTCTCCCAAACAAAATGCTTAATTGAAACTAAACACGGTACATATATCTTAAAAGAAACAGCATCATTTCAGTATCTTCATTTTCTCAGCAGCATATGACTGAAGATAGATGGAAAATAACCTTCTCTTTTTGCAGCAAAAGTAATTGATGTTTTAATTCTTCTAATCTTCTCAATGACAAATCACTCTCATGAATGAACGTAGTGTAGAGATTCTCTTCGGTGGATATGCAGAGCTCCTTTGAGATGCTATTAATTTGTTGCAGAACCTCTGCAATTTGACTCTTCCTCTCATTCTTTTTATTTTTCATCTCTTCTAGTTGAGGAATAATTTCTTGAAGCCTTTCTTTCAGGCTTCCAGAACTCTGTTCAAACAGCAAATGTGGCCCTAGTCATCAATCATATGAAATACTTGCAAATATTCTATGAAAATTTTAGACAAGAGTTCAAAATATGTTTTGTTTTCAGTTTTGACCTGCTTTATATGAACTGGTTGTTCCCTCAGTGACGCACAAATGTCTGCAACTTCTGCTTGTGAGTCGGCAACTGCTTGCCGCAGCTGAGCTTGGTAGCAGCTTGCCTGATCCACTTTTCTTCTATATGCATCTAGACACTCTTGTTCAAGTTCAAAAAGCATTTTGTCCCTTTCATTATCAGACTCTCCAACTTCATCCCATATTTTCTAATTCCAACAAATTTGAAACACAAATCAGAGATTCTGTCACCAGTGGAATTAAGTTATAAAGATGCATACTAAGCAAAACATGAAGAAGAACATATAATTTAAGACAACCTGTAGCTCGGATAGAAGGAAACCACAAGTTGTTTCCTTACTCCAAGGCTGATTGCCGAGGTGATCTGACATGCTGAGTAAATTGTGCCTGGAGTGAAATGGAATAACCTGAGATAGAAGTAGGAAATATCTATAAAAGATACATAACTAAAGAAACCAAGAAATTGGATGAAGCATCCAACAGATGAACACCAAAAAACAGCAGGAAGATAAGACTTAAGAGGGCACGTAAACAAAAGATAAGCTTGAGATCACCAGGCCTTCATATTTGAAAATAAATAAGTTTGATTAAAATAAAACATTAATCGCAATGCTCCAACCCCCAGATAATGGTAAATTACTTACTGGCTTAGTTTTCAAAACTCTGCTATAAAGCAAATTAATCCCAGAAATTTCAGAAACAGAAAAGAGAACATTAAGGCCAAATATTTTCTTGGCTTCAAGTTCTAAACTCGAGTCTTTTACTAAAATTAAGTTTGACCCTAATATTTCAATTAAAGCTCTTCTTGCTAATTACAGCCAATCCTCCACTCAACTGCACTCTACTCTACCCAAACAATAGACTGAGAATGTAAAATAAAATTAATGGAAAATGACCCTCACACAAATGGCACGACTTGTATAAATAAATAATGAGTAGCACAATATTTGAAACCTTGCATCTGCTTAGCATCTCAAAATAATCAAAATGAACATCCTAGAGTTTTTACCCAAATGTTTCATCATGGAAACATAGTTCTTGAAATAACAAATTCCTTTAAAACTACCTCATTCTGCTATTTAAAGGCAAATCAATCATTTTGAAAAAAAAATTCAGCGATGACAATTTAGTCATACAAGACAAGCAAGATATACAGAATTCGCAAATCAAATAAATAAATAGATAAAAATAAAAAGAATTGTCAAAAAACAAAGACTCGCACTTTTTATTGCTATTAAGTAATTAACCTTCTAACAACCTGCAGATTTAAACCACCAAAAATATATTTTTTGTGATAGCATAAACTTTCACATCCTCTGAAGAAGAAAGAAGAAAACGTGAATATGAAATTTACTTTTCTGAAAAAAGCAAAATTTTCACTTATATTTTCATTTCAAGAAACCTAAAAAGCAGAGCACAAACTCCATAATTCCGAGACCAAAAATAAATTCGCCGTGAAAATTAGTTTACATATGTAATCACCACAAGCAGGTTCATAATCAAGAAAAGCACAAAACGTGAAATCTCAAATTTAATTTTCTGAAAAAATAAAACGAAATTCTAACTTGATTTGCTCTTCAAGAACATAACGAACTTCACTCCAACACAAATTACTGCACAATTCCGAGACCAAACCTGATATTCAATCGTCTTGATAAATTCGATGGTTATAAGTTTTCCCGATCCGCTGAAGTAAACTTTAAGGAATGCGTAACGTATGTTGTGAATTTATTATGATTTTGGCAGTGAAAGAGCGAGAGAGAGCGTATGTGAAAGGAGGGAATTATTACAAAATGTGGAAAGGAAGCGTCTTTTGTCGTTCAGGCTGGGTTGGCGGGTCCATAAGATTTTTGAATTCCAAGAAGAATTTGAGCCCGATTGGCCATCAATATTTCAAAAGTGGTAATTGGGTCGAATAGCCACCAATAGAGGGTGATGGTTGTCCATAAGTGTCCATTATGAACACTCTTATGTCACTCTAAATGTAACATATCATTTCCCATTTCATAATACAATTTAGGATTGTAGCCTTTGACCAGAATAATATTTTAAAAATAAATATTTTAAATCATAATATATAAACTACCTAATATACCCTTATTCAACGTCACTAGAAAACATAATTTCTCATTTTCTCAAATCAATTGAATTCCCAAAATCCTAAATTTAATATCTTTATTCTATCTTCCTAATTTCCAAACCCTTCTTATTTTCTCTTCGTGATTTTCTCATCTTCAAATCTTTCTACCATTAAAAATCAGTTGCCTTCGTCTTCTTGAGCGAAAGGATGAATTTGGTATAAAGGTTTCATCCATTTTCCAAGATTGATAAACTGAAACTCGTGAAAAAGCACT
The DNA here is from genome assembly GCA_903798255.1 of Fraxinus quadrangulata. NCBI lineage: Eukaryota > Viridiplantae > Streptophyta > Magnoliopsida > Lamiales > Oleaceae > Fraxinus > Fraxinus quadrangulata. The sequence goes on along the minus strand of CAIGRB010048791.1, from coordinate 22,137 downwards.
CATACGTGAACAATCACTTCTAATAACCAATTTCATAGTGGGCTATCCTCAAGTATAATGTGTCCTCAATTTTGCACTTTTATTAACTACGCAAATTCACCTAATCTAAAAAATGACAGTTATACATTTAAAACGACAGCATGCCGTTTTGGGTCACAATGTCTCGATTTCACTAGAAACAAGTATTGGAATATCATAGATGACTTGTCCGGGCTAAATGAGCGAAAATGGTGTGAACTGAACATTAAATTAGAAAAATGGCAATCATACAATTAGAACATTCATGTGCCATTTTATGTGATGGGTCGATTTCAGTGGGAGATGTGTTATGTTTTATATACCCTAAACGGAAGTCATACTTGTAAAATGATAATATGTCGTTTTGGGTAACATGGTCTCGATTTCACTTAAACGTATTGAACAATAACACGTGCTATGTTTTGATATACTCTACCACCTAAATGACACATTTACGTGTAAACTGACAACATGTTGTTTTGGGTCGAGGGGTTTCAAATTCACTCCAAAATTAGTAAAATAGTGTTTCGAACATCATACAAGAATTGTACATGTTGAACAATTACACGTTTTTCTATTTTGTAAACCATATACCCTAAAATCTAAACCCTAAATGGCAACCCTTCGTTTAAAATGATCAGATAATGTTTGGGGTCACGGGGAATTGATTTCACTCTGAAACGATTAAAATAGTGTTTGAAATATCAAACATGACTAGTACACATTGAACGACTACACATTCTTGCTACTTTCGTTTTTTCTTATTGTCAAGTGTAGTGTAGTTTACTATCAGATTATGGAGTGACTTACTATAGTTTGAACAAATGTGTTGACCGCAACATTGAAATATAGTTAAAACTTTTCATCCCTAAACTTTAATGTGTTTATGGGCGTGAATGAACTGAAACGAACACTAAATAAATAGAAACATCAGTCATACATTTAAAATGACCAGATGCCGTTTTGGGTCGCAGGGTCTCAATTTCACTCAAAAACTAGTCGATCATAATTTAAAATATCTTAGAAGATTTGTACATGTTGAATTAGCTAATTTGTTGAGTATCTTATCTCACAATTAGAATATAATGGAATTTTTATTACTTGCATTTATTCGTAGTGAAGTAGAGTATAAGTTACTTACGGAATAATAGTGTTGGTCACTATCGGATGAACTTTGTATTTAACTTACTATTCAAATATGGTAAAAACTTGAATTCGTTTAATTTTTATATAAATATAAGTGAATATAAAATGAAATAAACACAAAACTAGTTGAAATGACAACTGACCATTTAAAATGTCAGCATCTTATTTTAGGTGACATAGTCTCAATTACTTTAAAACTATTTGATAATATTTTTGAACATCTTAAAAGATTTATATAAGTTAAACAAACTAATTTTTTGAGTACCTTATCTATAATTGAAGTATAATGGAATTTATGATGCTTACATTCATTCATAGTGAAAATTAGTATAGTTTACTCATGGAACAATATTGTTGATCACTATCCGGTAAACCATTTTTTATTTTTTATCGATCTTGAAAGTTTAATGTTATTTATCGATTTTACTCTAAATATAGTGAAAATTTTTCTACTTTCATTTTCATTTGGGTACGAGAGAATATAAAGTGAAACAAATACAAAATTAGTTAAAACATTATCAAATCGTTTATAAGGATAGCACGTCATTTCAATTACGAGCTCTAAATTTCACTATAGATATAGTTAAAACATGTTTTTCAATAATTTTCATGTGGATACGAGGGAATATAAAGTAAAACGAATACAAAATTTATTAAAATGGCACTTAGTCGTTTAAAAGGCATGTTGAATAAATACATGTTTTTCTGTTTTGTAAACCATATACCCTAAAACCTAAATCGTATAACCTAAACCCTAAACAATAACCCTCTGTTTAAAATGATCAGATGCCGTTTGGGGTCACAGGGTATCGATTTCACTCCAAAACTAGTAAAACAGTGTTTGAAACATCATACATGACTCGTACACATTGAACGACTACACGTGCTATATTTTGAATATCATACTTGCTAGTTACGTTTTTCTTTATTACAAGTGTAGTGTAGTTTACTATTCACTTGAAAATATACCGCAAGTGCACGTGTCGTGTACAAGTAATAAAGTGGACTTTTAGAGTTCGAAATATCGATCCCTCGAGGAATGACTATTTAATTGTACAAGAGTTGAACTAGTTCTAACAATAGAAACAAACACAATTCATTTTTAGTTTTCAAAATAAGAGTAAATGATCTATATATAAAAATAACTAAAGATAACAAAGTTAACTTGAAATAAACAAGGTTCGATGAGAAGAGTAGGGAGGTTGAAATGGCTAGGATTCATGATTTCACTTAGCCATCATTTAATCAATTTCCAATAAGGAAATTAGCAAACCACTTATTTTCTATGTTAAACCCGATTCTCCTATTTCAGCCAATTACCTCTCTCAAGCATCAAATTATCCCTAATTAATTGAGTTAATTTACTATATCTTTATGTAGATTAAAACCCAAAGAATTGTATTAATTCGTTGTGAAAATATCTCAAAGAGTCACCTAGGGTTAGGAGTATATCTCTATCTCCTACAAGAACCTAGGGCATTTGCTATTTGATCTAAAATGTATAATATCTCTCGATTATTATGCGCTTCACTCAACACAATCATTTAATAGCCAAATAAATGAAAGGAAATCAATACAATAGCAAATACACATGAAAATAAGCAACTTTTACTTAAAAAGGCAAACATTGAAATTAATCAAATTAGGTTAAGCCACATCAATCATCCCAACCTCAATAATTTTAGCTCATTGTATAGAAAGAGTGAAAGTGTGCAATTTAGAATAGTACATTACAAAGTGAACAAATCAAAAGTTAAAATTCAAGATAAAGAAATGAACCCGTCCCTTGAATGAAATTCTTGAAATGTTGCTCTTGATTTTCACCCAAAATTCATGTTTCTTGTTTTTCTCCTCCTCCTCTTCTTCTTCTTCTTCTTCTTCTCCTCCTCCTCCTCTTAGTTGAACCAAGGTTTCTTTTTGGAAAATGAGAACTCTAAAAACTAGGGTTTGAGTAATGAGATTTTGTTCTTAAATATTCCCAAAATCGAGCATAAACAAATGCCCAAAATGACCTCAAATTTTTTATTTTCGACAATTTTCAACACACAGGTGCGCGGGTGCGCACAATTCTAGAAGTCACTTTTGGCAAAATAAAAAATTGCACAGGAGGTCCTCATGATAATTTGCATAGTTAGTCCCTCGACTTTGATAAGTGATATTTTGGTCCTCAACTTTTTGATTCCTTCATTTTGATGATGAACTTCAAAGTTGGCTTTTCAATTGAGCTCCAATATCTTTCTATTTGCTTGTTTTCCTCTCAATGCAGGGTTAACCTATATAAGACAAAATAATCACAATTATGAGTAAAAATTCACTCAATTTATCAATGCTTCTTCCATTTAACGGCCATAATAAGTGCGTAAAATCACACTTATCATTTATCCTCAGATTATGGAGTGACTCACTATAGTTTGAACAAATGTGTCGACCAAAACTTCGAAATATAGTCAAAACTTTTATCCCTAAACATTCATGTGGTTACGGGCTTGAATAAATCGAAACGAACACTACATGAGTAGAAACATCAGCCATATGTTTAAAATGCCGTTTTGGGTCACGACGTATCGATTTCACTCCGAAATTAGTAAAATATGCTTTGAAACATCATATATGACTCATACACATTAAACGACTACACATGTTATGTTTTCGATGCTGTACTTACTACTTACGTTTTTCTTTATTGTCAAGTATAGTATAATTTCCTACCAGATTATGGAGTGACTTACTATAGTTTGAACAAATGTGTCGATCGCAACGTCGCAATATAGTTAAAACGTTTATCCCTAAATTTTCACGTGGTTATAGGCATGAATGAACTAAAATGAACATTAACTGAATAGAAATGTCAGCCATACGTTTAAAATGACCAGATGCTATTTTGGTTTGAACAAAAAGTGCTATTGTCATAGTTACCAAAATCTTGATAAAAATAGTTATCAAAATTTATCAAAAACCATCACAATTTCAAGATTAAATTCAACAATTAATTCATCCATCCATAACAAACATGAATGAATAGAAACTAATACTAAATAAGTAGAAACGTTAGCTATACATTTAAAACGACCAGATATCATTTCAGGTCATAGGGTCTCGATTTCACAAAAAACTAGTCGATCATAGTTTGAAACATTTTAGAAGACTTGTACATGTTGAATTAGGTAATTTGTTGAGTATCTCACTATCAGATGAACTTTGTATCTAACTTGCTGTTCAAATCACTACTATATTAAAAGAGAGGTTTTGAGGTTCACTATTCATTTGGAAATCCTCTTCACATATTACTGTTTCATATCCGGACCAAAGGAAAAAAAAAAAACTCCACCTTTATTGACTTTACAAAATAAATTTTTTGAAAACACATCATGTATTTGTGATTTCCATGCACATGACTCTCCATATATGGACAAAAAAAAAAGGCAATTTGTATTAATTGCCTATTAAGTAATATGATTACATGGAGTAACAATTAATGTGAAACAAGAAAAATGAGAATTTTTATGCTTCACACAGTTTCCCGTGATAATTTTGATTTCGACAACTTTGATGTCAGTGCAATGTTTGACTATATTTTACCAATTTCTACACTACCTTTAAACTAAATACAAATGCACTAAATGCAATTGTAATGACACATTTTGTTCTCTCAATTTTGTTCTATCATTTTATTTTAAAAAAAAAATTGCGCAATGAATATAAAAAAAGAAAAAATATGTGAAGTGAAAAAAAAACTAAAAACTAAAAATTCTTCAACAAATAAAAAATTTAAACAAAAATAAGAATATAACTGAAATCAACGATTTTTGTAAGGAAAAAATGACTTTCATTGACGATTTGGAAGGGAAAACGACGGATTTTGACATTGAAAACGACTCCCACCCAGCAGAACTAAGTGGCCACGACGTGTGCGCCGAATAGACGTTTCCGAAGTGGGGTCATGAGTGCGATTCTGATAACCGTATCAAAAGTTATGGTCAAAATACAAAAAAGACCAAAGTCGCACAAAAAATGACTTCGGGGACCGAATTATACAAGCGTCAAAAGTTTGAGGACCTAGAGTTGCAATTTTGAAGGATGAAATTGATAGAAAACTCAAAATATAAGGATTAANTTCGGGGACCGAATTATACAAGTGTCAAAAGTTTGAGGATCTAGAGTTTTAATTTTTGAAGGATGAAATTGATAGAAAAATCAAAATATAAGGACTAAAAAGTACAAGATGAAAGTTTAAGGACTTCCCGCACAATTATCTTGAGAACTTAACTGCAAGAAAAAAAAATTTGAAGTGTCCGTGCACCACGGAGTGAAAAAAAAAATTTGAAGTGTCAGTGCACCACAGAGTGAAATCTCCGTGGTGGCTCAGTGCGCTCACGGAGCTTGAGGTTTAGCTCCTTGCGCCCACGGAGCAAGCTCTTCGTGCACGCACGGAGCTAGGAGTCTCCGTGCACCATGGAGACTTCACTCTGTGGTGCACAGAGAGTCCAAAGTTTTCTTTTTATTTATTATTATTTTTTGTTTTATTTTCTTGTAGTTAAGTTCTCGAGATAATTGCACGTGAAGTCCTTAAACTTTTATCTTGTAC
>CAIGRB010048790.1:122117-150221 GCA_903798255.1 Fraxinus quadrangulata | reverse complement strand
TCTTAATATTTTATTGTTGACAATGGTTGACGATCCACAGCCGTCCGTGCTGACTCAATCTCCTGGTCCGTCATTGAACCAACATACTTAGCTAATTTACCAAAAAAAATAATGAGATACACAAGCAGCCATTTACATTCAAAACCAATTTAAATGATTATTGAATAAAAAGTTATAAAACCTTTTAAATTCTAATAATAATTGAAGGATGAATTGGGAATTATATATAATTAATGAGGCTATTATTGTCCTTCAAAAGTTTCTCCTCAATTTCCACTTTTTAAATATGGTAATAATAATAAATATTGTAGATAATTATAGTGCTTTTACATTACAAAAGTCTGAAATTCAAAGTGCACAACACACATCACTTGGCCCTAGATTGCTTTCTATTAATCCTGAATGAAGTTGGCCTTAGATTGCATAAAAAAGGTTTCCACTCTGATACCAAAATGGTAGGTTCCCGATCTGTATGGAGTTTTTATTTTCATTTTTACTTTTACTTTTACTTTTTTTTTTTTGTAGATTTAAGAAAAGGGCTTTCTTAATGAAGAACAAGGATTGAATATAAAAGGAACCTTGTATTGAATTCCTGTAAAGAAAGTGCTGTAAAGAAATGTAAATTGCAGTTGATGTAAACTAGCCTTTTTTTTTTAATGATCGAAGCTAAATCAAAGTTAACCCTTTAATGGTTGGGTTCTTGGAGAGTCGGAGACTATCGAATCTAGGATGTTTCCATGACCACAACTGCAATCTACTAAGGTCCAATATTTTCTTCATAAACATAGAGTTATAACTACTCATTTAGTTCTTTAATACATATACCTAGCATCCTTTGCTATGTGCTCACTAGCATTCATTCCATAGTTCCTGTTAAATGGAAGTCCGCCTTCTATAACTGCATTATTCAGGTGGTACCAGAAGAATCCTCGTCAACTCAAATTCGACAATTTAAAAGCTATTAATCCTGCATATAATTAATACCATGTTAAAATTTTATTAAAACTTTAAATCTCTAGAACCTTAAAGCCTAATTGATTTATTGCCAACATCCTCCATATAAAATCAACAAAAGAATTATAAAGTGCGTAACATATCTTAATTCTTCGAGAATAATTCTTTAATACTGGATCTTGAATATTGACTCTTTTTATTCTTGAGTTCTTGATCTTGATTTTAGCTTCTTATTTCATAATTTTGATTTTCTCGTTCTTCAACTTGATTATGGATTATTGAATTCTTCAATTCTTGTTCTTCATTGTATGTTTTTAATTTTCCTCTTTAATATGATTTCTCTTGCATTCTTGTGTTGATGTGATGACACAAAGAATGAAAATCACATATGAATTGAAAACAATAACCCTATTCATATTTTCATATGTGTTCAGCACATCGTCAAATAAATCCTAATAAATCCGGTCTCTACACATATAATCCGACTCACATTTATTTAGATATCCAAAGCTCATGATTTTAATTCTTTATTAGATCAATTTAATTGTGTTTAACTTTAAGATAGACTTTAATACACATTTAATTACATATGTATGCCCACATGACAAATTAAAACCTAACAATCTCCCACTTGGACCACATTTGTTATCTTATAAATGTGCATAACCTTATGACGTCAAAAACTTTTGCGATCATAATCAAAAACATTTTCGAACAACCTCATCGATCAATTATATTAATATATGATCAAAGCGGTATTCGTTACAATTATCAAAACTAAACCCTCAATGATCACGCATATCAACACAATCAAATAATATAGATAAAGTGTTGGTGTGTAGCATGGAAATTACATGTAATGTGATCCAAATATGTATATTTTCAACTCATCCTACCTTATTCTTTAATTAGATCAACCAAAACTTTAATCAAAGTGAAATTGAACTAAATACTTTATTTTTTGTAGAATAACCTGAATATCTATAATATAAGACGTGTCTAAATCAGACAACAGCCAAATACAAACTCCCACTAAATTGTCATATAATCAAAAGACGCAACATCCATATGAGCAGTATGCTTAAGAAAGATCTTGGGTGGTAGCCTTTAGTAAGCGGATTCACAAGTATGGAGTTTGTCTTAATATGTTTTATAGAAATCTGATTACTCTAAATTATTTCCTAAACAACTAAGAACTTAATGTCTATAAACTTGAACATCATCGTTTTCATGTTGGAATACAAGACTACTATTGCCATGGACTAACTTAAGCGTCTTTCAATTACATCCAAAATGTATAGCTTAGTGACAAAATTCCACAGTCATATTCCATTATCAGAATTAGAATAACAAATGATCTCAAATTTGTGTGATTTCTTGTATGTAATCATGTAATCTTTAATTATCTATAAATACCAAAAAATCCGATTGACTGCTTTCCAAATATCCATCCCAGAGCTACTTATATATCTGTCTAGCATTCCAACAATGAATGTTATATTTGAATGTGTGCAAACCAAATTATAAATTGAATTCCCAATTGCTGAAGCACATGTATTTTTTGTATTTCATTTTCTTTAAATTTATACTTAGGGCATTGATCGAAACTAAGCTCCTGTTTGAAACCCATTTTATTTTTCATTATATTTCTCATTTTTCATTTCAACCTCACATTCTATCAATAAATTAATATTACACATAAACTCAAAAATTCTCCTTACTTTTTAACCACACAATCTTCCATCAATCACTATTTCAAAATTTTTTTCCACCCAAAATGGGTTTCAAACATGGGCTAAAGTTGTTTCCTTTAGCAATAGGGGTATCGCATGATTTACATTCCTACATCTCAAATCTTTAAGGATTTTTTTCGATATAACTTTTTGTGATAATCTAAAAGTATCCCAAGAATGATCTCGACTATCTGTATCCCTAACACAAATGAGGTGTTACCAAGATCTTTCATTTCAAAATTTCATGATAGAAATCTCTTGATTTCGTGTAATAATCATATATCATTGCAGGCAAATAATATGTCATCGACATCCAATGCCAAAAATATGCTTACTCCCACTAAATTTGTGATATACACAACTATCAACTCGTTCATATGAAAGCCAAAAGAGATTATTATTTGATGAAATTTGTGATACCATTAACAGGAAGTCTGCTTAAGCCCATAGATGAATTTCTTTAATTTGTAAACTAACTATCAGATGTAGCTCAAGATCAAAATATATCACAAGTGCCAAATAATCCTAAAAGAGTTTTTCCGTAGAAATTGGAGAGAAAAGCTCTTTAAAGTCACTACCTTCCTTTTGAGTAAAATAATTTACCATAAGACGAGTCTTATTTCTCTCCACATCGCCCTTCGAATCCCTTTTATTTTTAAATATCCAATTACAATCAATGAGTTTTGCACCTTCTGACAATGAGATGAGTTCTCAAACATCATTATCTTTCATGAACTTTATTTCTTTATTCATGACATTAATCCACTCTTGAGAGTTATTCATTTGCATGACTTGATGAAAATTGATTGATCAAATCTTCTTCCATCAATCCAATGACATCCTTATGTTTTTGGAGAAAGACTATAAGGTCATCTGAAATTGTCATTCTCCTTTCTCTAGTGGATTAATCTCTTGATTGTGTATAGGAAATTTTGTAATATTGTCTTGATTTGAAATTGCTTTTTGAACAAAAACTAGAACAAGAATTTGTCACCAGTCCTGATCATTGTAAATTGTAACAGAAGGAATATATACATATCATTCTTCAAAGACAAAATCCCTAACCTTCAAACCTTACCCTCCCCACCCTCCTGCAAACTTTACATTCTTAAAGAATTGATCATTTCTCATTTTCAAAAATTGACCTAATAGTAGGATCTTTTAAAAAAATTGTAACACTTTAATAGTTGCTTTATTTAGAACTTTATTGAGAATTTAAGCTACATTTTTTAGTACTTCTTCCTAAAGAGATTCTGGCAAGGTGAAATGACTAATCATCTCCCAGTCACACCTTTTCTGTTAGGGGACTATGACATGGTGTACTGTGGGACGATTTTACATTTTTCTAGGAATTTAGCAAAATGCCTTGGACACTGTTCACTAGATCTGTCATATTTGTCATAGTATTCACCATCACAGTCAGATTGACGTGTTTGATTTTTTAGTTGAGTTGATTTTCTACCTCAACCTTTTAAACATTGATCATGTCCAGTGATTGAGATTTCTCATGAATGAGATACAGGTAGCTATAACAAGAAAATTCGTCTATGAATGTAATAAATTATTGTTGAACATTCCAAAAAGTCAAAGGGAATGATCTACAGATATCCATATGAATTAGCTCTAAAACGTCCGAAGTTCTATTTGCACCACCTTGTATTTGTTTTGTTTTCCCTTAATATAATTAACATAAACACTTACATCTGAAAGTTAAGGGAATCAAGAATTCCTTATGACACAAGATTTTTCATTCTCTTTTGAGAGATATGACCTAAATGTTTGTGCCATAACAAATCAAAATCCTCATTGGTTAATTTACGTTTAATACCACGTGAATTCACATGCAATGTCCTTTTATAAGAGACAACCATATTAAGGAAATATATATTATCATAACTAGATAAAGACCTAGTACCCATAATATTTGAATTAAGAAAAAGATTAAGCTGACTGTTTTCACATGAACAAGAGTAATCGAATTTGTTTAATGTAGAAATAGAAACCAAATTTCATTTAAAAGACGGTACCACAAATGTCTATTTCAAATTTAAATAATAACTAATCTTTAATGATAACCTAAAAAATTCCTATAGCCTAACCTTTAACTGATTTGTCATCACCCCACATAGATGAATCTTTCAGTATCAATTGACTTTCAACTGTTCAAACAACCCCACATAGATACACTTATATGAGTAGTTGAACCATAATTTATCCACCAAATATGCCTTGGTATTAAAACTAAATTAATTTCAAAACAAACCAAAATAAGAAGTGTACTTTTCTTTACACGACAAATGTGGTATTTAGTACAGTATCTCTTTATGTGTTCTAGATTTTACAAAAGTAATATTTAAATGATTTATCATTTTCAAGCTTTTACTGTATATTTTGAACTGTACCAAATGCAACTTCCTTGCACATTAACTTGTCCTTAGATGTACTTGCCAAGTGAGTACTTCCAGTTATCTCTTACTTTAGACTTTCTTCTTCTTACACACAATACGAAATAAGCTCATTAAGAGTTTACTTCTCCTTTTGATAGTTGTAACCGACCTTAAATTAACAGAATTGTGCAGGAAGAGAAATCAAAATTAAATGCACGAGCAAGTTATCTGATAGCTCAAACTTTAATGCATTTAGTTTTGAGACAGATGAGACATATCCATGATATACTCCTTTGTATTTTATTTAGCCTTACACTTTAGTGAAACCAAGTTTGCCAGAAGCATACTAGTTTCGGTTTTATTGCCTTTTGCAAAAAGTTTTTCGATTTCTTTAAGAAATTCATTGGCAGTAGTTACCCCATCGGACTCAGAGCCCTTGAATTTTGTTGAAATTTCACGCTTCATGATCATAAGACTTACGCGGTTTGAACGATCCCACTTATCCGAAACCTCTTTTTCTTAGCAGAACTTTTATCCATAAAAGTAGTAGGTTGTTCAATCTTTAATGCAAGGTCTAGATCCATGTCGTCAAGAACGATACAAACATTTTCTTTCCTGCCCTTAAACTTTTGTTCGAGTACATGAATTTAATTGATGTTGGCAGATTTTGCAGAAATTGATGGACTAACTGAATAGAGAACTTAAACCTAATTAACACGTTCAGATGAGAATCCATATTGAGCAATCAATAAATTCAAATAACGGTGGGCCCCATCACAAGAAACTGGGTACAACATTAACATTTAATCTTTGAACAAAAATATCAACTTCCAAGTGATATTCTTAGTTTAGTAATCAAATTTTAACAGGATAAATTATTTCAAACATTAAGTCCATCTTTAGACAAACTCAATGTTCATAAAAATATACTTAATTGTTATATATTTATTACAACATGTGTGCAAATAATTCGACCACCTTCATTTAGGTCGGTTAATACCCACATGAATTACGTACATACAACTTTTCTAATATTCCAAATAAATTAATTTAGACAAGAGAAATTACTTTTGTAATATATTGTTTCAATTAACCTATTTTAGAAAATTAGTAATCCAAAAGAAACTTTAAATACCAAGATTTGAAATTGATTGCTCCTTAATCCTTACCTTTTATTCTTCTTTTATTTTGACAAAAAAAAAAAAAAAAATTACCGACAGAATCTGGGCGATGCAGCTCCCAAATTGGTTGTGTTGTTGCGCTGCGACGTCCGGGGGCTGACGCGATGCTACGATGTTTCAGCTGCCCCTATTCATCCTTATTTCGAAAAATTTCCAAGAAATCCGATTTTTAGGGTTAAAATTCACATTCTAAAATTGAGGAATCCAAAGTATGAAGTTCAACGCAAAAATTCTTGCTTGAAAAATTCAGAATTTTGAAATTTATGACTAAAATTCATATTTCAAATTAAAGAATTCTAAAATTTAATGTATGAATTTCAACAATAAAATTCTTTCTTGATTCTCAATGTAAACATGGAGTTGACTCTAATATCACTTGCTAGTATTCTATTAAAAACTTTAAATATCAAGAATTTTAAAACCTAATTGCTTTATTACAAAGATCCTCTATGTCAAATCACCAAAATAATTATAAAGTGCGGAACATACCTTAATTTATTGGGAATAATTATTTAATATCGGATTAAATTTTTGGATCTTGAATCTTGAAATATTGACTTTTTTTATTTTTGAGTTCTTGATCTTGATTTTGGTTTCTTGCTCTATAATTTTGATGGCCTTGTGCTTTAATTTGATTATTGATTATGAATTATTGAATTTTTCAATCCTTGTTCTTGATTGTGGATTTTAGACCTTCATTTTCAATATGTTTTTTCTTATATTCTTTGAGATCTTCCTTTTCAATATGTTTTTTTCTTATATTCTTGTGTTGATGGGATGACACAAAGAATGAGAATCACATATAAATTGGGGGACCATAACTCTATTTATATATTCGTATGTATTCGACTCATGGTCAAATACAACTCTAATGGATTCGATCTCTATACATATAATCTGGCCCATATTTATTTAGATGTCCAAAGTCCATAATTTTAATTTTTTATTAAATCACTTTAATTGAATTTAACTTTAAGATAGCCTAACATACTTAATTACATATGTAAGCCCAGACAAATTAAAACGCAACATACTATCCTTAATTACCACATATCTAAGATAATTTTGTCTAGGTTTGCTACTATTAAGGGGGGCTAATGAAACTCCGTCGCTGTTACGAAGAAAAAATTTAGAGACAGGCAACAAACCGTAGAGCCTTTGGATTTGGTTGCTTCCTTCCTTGGTCATGTTGTTGGCTGACAACAGAGCAAGGGAGGATTGAGTGGCTCGCTAGAAGGCGAAGAAGTGGGTCGTGTAGGGAGCCGGGATGCTATTTGAGAAGGCAAAAGCTGAGCACTTTGACCGGCTTTGCTAATGATTTCTAACAAATCCAGCTCTATAGATCATTTTAACGTCATGGGAAGAACTGAGGAATTCACAAGTTGCATCGCATACTGTCAACAGGTGACCTCTTCTTCAACACTAGCTTTGTTGATTGAACTTCCTGTGAATCCATGCTACGATTGGATCTCGAACGTTTTAAGGGTCTGGAAACTCTGAATATAGACATTATTGTCTTAAAGAACCTGATTTTCGATTTCGCAATGCACTTTTCTTCTACGGTTGGAAGTGACTATTTTTCTTTTCGCTCGATTTCTCTAACAATTTATCGTGATGCGGCGACAAAATGTGCTCCTTCTATATCATAAAGTTTCTGCTTTTGTAGAGAGCAATCCAACAGGAGTTCCAAGTTAATGACTACTATTGATCTCGAATAATGGTTCCAATACGTGGCCAACAGATAAAGTTTCCACGTAAGCTATTAAAGTTCCCACGTAAGCTCCTCCCTGTACGCGTAGATAAATCGTTAGCTACTCGTGGCCTTTCCTAGTGGGGGTGGAAGCGGCCGCGAACACTCCGACGGTCAAGTTAGCAGGAAGAAATAATGGGATCCGACAGTTGCAGGGTGCCACCGGAAGTTTTTACAATGTCAATGTAAAAATACTCCCTTTCCTTTTAGAGTTGAGGAATCTAAAATTAGTATTTTCTCCGACCATCTCTTTCTTACCTTAGGACAGACATATTTATACTACAAGGGTGAGGAGGATAACCGTTTGATGAGGGGGACACGTGGCTTCAAATCCCAGACGGGCGATCCTCTCCTAGGTGTCAATCTGTCAATCCGTGAGTTGACAAGCATTAAATATTTTTCGACATAACAGCTGACTTAACCATTTGTAGCCTGCCACACGTCCCATCAATCAGTCGATAATGACATTAGATAAATTTTCTAAGATCTTGGTTGAGGCGTGGTGGGTCAGACTGTGGAGCGCAGTGAATGTGGAGTGCGGGCATTTGCATTCACCGTGCAGGGGGACGAGTTCAGTTCCATGGGTTGGTGGGGAGTCAACGTTCCAATTCGGGATTCATGAATTCAACTTGTCCATTATGGAATTGCTTCGTCCGCCGCGTGGCGTGACCCAATCAGGTCGGCTAACACGTGGCGTATGAGGTGGCTGACAGGATGTAGGGTTTTAGAAAACCTGTAACAGCTACTATGCCATATCCAAACTCCACAGAACTGCCAGCCATACTTAAGGATAGGGGCATTGATTTTCATATTTAGTCACTATAATCTACACAATTCTAATTTTCACTCTATAAACAAAATCAGCCATTAACTATGTTTGGATGTTGAAACTGTTTGGGTAATAAGATAATCAGCTGTCATCAGTCTCAAAAACATGCATTTGAGAATGGGGATGGACTCTACGCTGAATTGAGAGGGCAGAAACAACAGAAACTAAATGCAGGAACTAACAATGGGGGCCCTATTTAATATACTAGGGCTCATAAAAAATGTCATCCAAATGAACATAAAACAGTATGTCTTTTCCTTTTCAATCAGAAGGTCGGAGAAAATAGAATAAGACAACACCCACCTACAGTGCAAGTGGAGACCCTGCGATGGGGGAGGGGATGGGAATCAAGCCACTGAGAAATCTAACCGAGAAACCATTCTCACAAGCAGGTAAAAAAACCATATTTATGAAAAAATATCCATAACTCCATAAAACCTATCAAAAATTAACCAACCTATGAGGCAAATTGTTTGTGGCCAGCCTTGAAGTTCATAATTCATATATCATCAATCAAAAATTATCAAAAGGATCATGATTCCAAGCCTACTAATACTTTTGATTCTCCAGGAATTCCTTAGACCATAAAGTTCTTCAATTATCTGGTATTAGCTGCTTTCAGCGCTGTGCATTAAAGAGGGCCCTTCCAATGATACCAGTGGCTTCAATATAACGATCCACACACCTGGAGATACAACTGCTCTCACTCCCACTTAGGCTACTGCCAGGTTTGGTGATGCACTTCTCAAAGCACTTTCCTCGCACGGTCTGCATGACCATTGAAGAAAAACCAATAATTAATCCAATGTAGGAAGCACATAATTTGCACGTCCCTATCATGTCACAAATGGTATTAGCAGACAATATCTACCATTACAGATAATCATTCCTGAACCATTTGCATCAACTCTAAAATACACACACACACACGTATATATCTGCACCCCTTTTGATGCCAGATGAATGCAGCTCATCATAATAAATTTAAATTAAAAATGAAAAAAAGCCTATTGTATAGTTTTTCTGATCAAGACAATCGATGGATAGTCTGAACTGGAAGTAGCTACACTTCGGAAAATTGTAGGAAAATGGTCGATATAAGTGCACATAGTTAACATGCTCACACACAAGAAAACAAATTTTGCTCTTTGTGAATATAGTTCTACTTAACTTTGTCAAAGATCTCAGATTGTATAATTTATGGAAACATGAAATTTGGATTGTTGTTGAATATAAAAGGTGAATGGTCTAATTTATGTGATGATTGTTATTGTTTGGTACATAATGAGACACCACGCTGCAGTAAGACTTCCTGCAAATGATGAAATAGATAATTAGAGCTTCATTTTTAGCTTAATTTGGTTTTTCTAGTTGCTAACCAGTTTGTGGTATCTCGAGTTAACAATGTTGATCATACTTTGTATCAGTTAAACCCATTTTTCCTAAACACGGAGTCAACAGATTCCTTCCTGGGTAATCCTAACCCAATCCACATTAGTCATACTTGTGTAATTAAGCAAATATATAGATCTTTTCTCATCAAATATTTATTTATTTATTTTTGTACCAATTGATAGGATAAAAGAATGTTACAAGTGTAGTTTTTTGTGAAGAATAGTTTTCAAATATTAAAACCTATTGGGATTAACAGATGTTATTATTAGAACATGTTATAAAGTTTCTATACAGTCTACAGTCAAATTCAGATTCACTCAAGCTAAAGTTAAGCTCTATAACTGGATAGGTCAATCTCAAGCCTAATCCGAGTTAACTACTCTACTCTCAACAAAGTCCCGCAGGTTTTATTCTTCCACCTTTCTATGCAAGACTTATTTCTGCAAGGGTAGTAGTGTGTTGTCACACCCACGTTCTACCCGAAGCAACCATATGGTTCTCCATTCAATCCATCATCTAGCCAGTGAACAGATAAAAATGAAAGGTCTAGGCCTAAAACCCACAAGATCTCCTCATTCTGTGACCAGATGCAATGCCTTCACTTCATTTTCCAGAATCAAACCCAAATTAATCTCAGTTGGTTCTACAAGATGGTATTCCTAGGACATATTTAAATTAGTCATGGCATGCATCAAATGCTAAAACATTGCTTTATATTTTGTCTATGACACATTACTTCCAAAAGACGTAAACAAACGGAAGGCCCAAAAGAACAGAGAGACTCACAAGAAAAAGACAGAAAAATAGAAGTTAAAAAGGGACATCTGATCATTATAATCACAATATAAATAAGAGGACTGCTACAATTTGAAAACCATTCGACATAGATGGAGGTCTATTATTAATGGTAAATGTACACACTATAAAATATACAATACCTCGAGGAATTCCTCAGCGTAAGCCTGGGCAAGCTGTACTTTAAGCTGACCCATCAAATCCTCAGTTGAGAATTTTGGCGACGATCCAACAGACGGCGAGGAGAATGAATCCATGGTCCACCTTTTTCTTATTTCTCTATCTCTAACACACTCGTGCCTCTGGATTTTGAGAAAAACCCTAAGCCCCTTTGCGCTTTTAAACTGAATCTTCTAATATTGCCGTTATTACCAATAATTATTTTCTACATTGCATACAGAGTCTCCCACTTTTTTTCTAAACATTTTCATCCCAAACTTCAAGGTTTAGGTGCAAGTAGTCCATATCAAGTGTTGTCACTTCAGCTTAATCTTTTCTGTTTATTTAGTGAATTGATGGATGAGAGATCTGGGGTGGGACTGCAGTGTTGGACTTTTTTTTTTTAAATTTTTATAGTTACTTATTTTTTATTTAATTGTGAGGACAAATTTGTCTTTTTACATCAGTTCAATGGTTTTTGAATGGAAATTGTCAATAAAGAGAGAACACTTACAAGTACAAATTACATAAAATATGATATAAGTTGGAGATGGAGATGGAGATGGAGATGGAGATGGAGATGGAGCACGCAATGTAGTCGAAATTATTCCCTTGTTTTTCAGGAATTACAATAAGATTTTTAGTAAATTTTCATAAAAATTAATGAAATGCATAACTGAAAATTTTGAAACCCCATAAAATGTGTGGTTAAAATTAGTTATTTGTTATAAACTAGAGAAAAATGAGAAAAAAAATAGAGAAATCATTAGATTTATATGTTTTATTAAGAACCAATGCTCCATATTTATATGGAAGAATTAGAGATACAATGTTAATAAAAACTAGGGTTGTTGGGGGGGGGGGTGTAATTGACATTCACTAATAATCATATTATTTACAACACCCCCCCTTAAATGACACGTTACAAAATATCTACCTCTTTAAAACATTATCAAGAAAATTCAATGTGACAAAATTTGAGCTAAGGAAAAATAGTGCAATTGCTCCCATAATCTCAATTCTTGTATCAATTCATTATTGTCTTATAGTCAATGTTTTCAAATAACATCGTCTTCATACGAGATATTTATCAATTTTTGGTAACTGTAGTGGTCTAATGATTAGGAAAATAGTTTTTGTTGATCTCTTCAGAAGTTTCATACACATCAGAGTATTATTTTGAGAGTAAGTGTCTTTTAGGTTATAGACATTCAATGCACAAAGAGTATACCTCGTTAAAATCTTATTAGAAAAAATCTTGTGGAAAAATTCTAATGAAGGAAAAATAGTCATTTATTCTTTTAAATATGTTACAAAAGTTGTCTTATTAAAGCTATTGTCAAGAAAATCCAATGGAACAAAACCTTGATCAAGGAAAAGAAGAGAACAATGCGTATTTATTCTTCTTCGTAATAGTATCACTTGAATTATGCTTCAGACATATTAAATCTTTCGAAAATAATATTAAATTTATATAAGATAAATTGACTACAATCATAATTCATGTATTGTCACGGTGACAATGTAGAGACTTGTGATTACATCCACCACATGATGAGTTATCTATTTATACAAGTGTTCACGAAATTCATTATGTAAAGAGTCGTACATTACACATTACGATTTTACTTTTTCTATTTTCATTTCGTATAAGTATACACCTTTAGGTATTTGGACTATAGATCCAAAAACCCCAAGTTTTTCTAATTAGTTCAATTTTATTAGGTTCGCGTCTATAAACTTCAAATTTCCTAATAAATTCAATTTTAGTATAATCGCGTCATTTTATTTGACAAATCGTTATTTCAATCGATATATATCGACAAATTTATTTTGTTTCCTCGTCATTCATAATATGATGGAATACATCATATGCTAAAGTGTTGTTGACACTTTTCTTTTCGATTATATTTCTTTTCTATAATGATATAATTTATTTAGATATCTCAATTTTCAACATATCATGTGCCTGAATTTCTTCTTGAATTTTATAATTTGTTATGTCTAAATACTTATCAAAAGTACATGCCTTCTTAATGAGACCATCTTTACTACTTGTTCCATTTTTGTTTGGAGTTTTTATATTAGAATCGAATACATCACGCTTTAGGCATGCCATAAATTTATCAAATATCATATTAACTAATTGTCCTCCACGACGTTAATTCAAGTTCGAATATTTAAAGTTGGTGTGTGAGATTTTTGATTTCATTGGTCAGTAAATGCATCTAAATAAATTATATTTCGAATTTCTGATTTGAATTATCTTTTGCGATAATTTAGATAATAATGCATTTGTAAATTATTTCAAACTTCTTAATTCTTTCTCTAGTCCTAAGAGAATTGTCCATTCAAATTGACAATCAACAAATTATGTTATTAAATATTACTCATTTGAGATAAGGATTTAAACTATGCATTTCTTCTAAACATTCTTTACTTTTCATTTCAATATAATGTAGTGGATTAATTGTGCACATATTGTACTATCAAATAACTTACAGATTTATGCTCTTAAAGAGCATTGATACAATATTTTTCAATCTATTGTAATGTCATAATTTGTACTTTTTTTAAAAAATGAACAATAAAAATAATTCCTTCTGGAATAATGAAAAATAATCTAATATTTTTTTAGACTATTAATTCTAAATTTATACTCTTCTAAGAGTAATATAATATTTCTTTTAGAATATTCGAGATCATTAATATATTTATTAGACTCAAACCTATATAAAGTTAATCTTCAAGACACAATATTCTTCTAGAATATTGATTTAAGTTTCTATACAGCTGCCATAAAAAAAAAACACCAAAGAATGAGGCCTTTTCTTTTCTTTTTTTTTTTTTTTGTGTAAAAGTAATTTATCATGTTGTATAGATAACAACTATAACTGAACATTTTCCAAATAAAAAATTCATAACCAAATTCTAACTTTTACAAGAAAAATGACACTTCTTGTCTCTATACTTTCCGAAATCGTTGAATTGAATTCTCAACCTTTCATTAAGGCACATCGAACCTCCATGTTATAATAATTGGACTAATGAGTAACAAGCAAGCCGCGCCTACCTAATACAATGTTAAAGAAGGGGGGGCAAGCGTGACATTTATTAGACCTAAATGCAATTAGGGGTTTCTCTCTTGCTATAATAATTGATCGCTCCATTAAATTCCAAAATTAAGTAGATGATGATAATGATTTGTGAGGGTTTTTTATTATTTTTAAATTGAGAATTTATGATGGATTTTGTGACTGTATTTGTTTAAAATGAATGGATTCACAAGTTTTTTGTGACTGTATTTGTTTAGTAGAATTGATGGATTCTCAATGATGGATTTTGGGCCCTTCTAACTTTACACAAGTTTTGGGCCTATGAGACCCAAATCAGAGAAGGGCCTATATTACATAAAAAAGTGAGAAGACCCAAAAGAGGAGGGGGAGGTAAAACAATTAAAAACATCTGTAATTATGTGTTCATAAATGCAGTTCAATTTTTGATTTTCACTTTTTAATTTGCTCTCAATCAAACTGAATCTTGATCTAATTAAATGTAACTTTCTACGAAACTATATTCGCTCTGAAAGTATGATGTGTATGACAAATCGATTAATCTACATCGGTAACTCGAATTAATATATCATGTGGACCTTTTCCAGTCTCGTGTGTGGACGAGAGAGAGAGAGAGAGAGAGAGAGAGATTCCAAGGTTAAAAGAGTAGAGTAGGCTGGGGCTGAAGGTGGGATAGCAATGTAGTGTGTGCCTGATAGGAAAGGGAGATGAATAGGAATTGCGTGGTCCAGTGCCTACTTCAATTTGCACCAACTGGCAATAGTACCTAGCACCTACTTATATCATTTTTGTGTTATCCTATCCCATGTAATTTATTTAAACGGGTACAGCTATAGCTACCACACAACACTACCATCCATTTCTATATTTTCCCTTTTGTTTCCTTTGCTAAAATGTGTATTCACTGCACTGCGATCATGCATGTCCAAAGAGACTGAAATTTTTGCCACTTCTGCATTTGAATAAGAGAAAATTAAATATTTAATAATTTTTTAGAATAACTGAAATAAAGAATCTCATACCCCCTACTTGACAACCGTTATTTTCAAATTCTTTTTTGTATATATTAATTTTCAAGCACACATTCATACAATAAAATATTTCACACGTAAATCCAAAACTTTTCTCTATTTTTTAACCATAAATTTTCCTAAAAATTACTATTCAACACTATTTTCCCTAAATAATGGTTGTCAAACATGGAACGTAATGTTCTTATTTGATAGGGATTAAAATCTATATTTTTATCAAAATCAAAGTCAACAATTATTTTCAATTATATATTTTGTGGTCTCATAACTTTTTAATTACACATTTTATTAATTTTTATTAAAATCTGTAAAAAATTCCTACCGAACAAGGACAATATGTGAATTTAAATGGAGTACATAGAAGGTGGCAAGAGAGCTTTTGACTGATATCCAACTTGTACTCATCTTGAAGTATCGTGGCAAGACTATAGTGTGTTTCCTTTTAGTGTGAATATTCTTGTAATCGAACAAGTTGGGGTAAAACCCGAAAAAGTGAAAGAAAAGAAAAGATTTAAAATCTGCAACTAGTTACAAATAAATTAACTTATTTATGAATAACCATTAGTTTGTCTTAAAAAGTGTTTATAATTTGTTTAGCTAAGGTGCGATACTATTTCTCGATAGTCTACTAATAGCAACAAAGACAAACTAGAGTGGACCACCTAGGAACATATGCTTTTCACTTAATTTAAACAAATTAAATTGGACCAGTTACAAATAATTTACTATAATGCATGTGGGTGAAATTCAAATAGATAATAATTTATAATTATTTTCGAAATGGTACAATTTGAATGAACAAATAGCATGGCTTAAGTCAAGTGCATGGCCTTTGGGATTCGATAGCTTCAAAAATAAAAGAATCACAAATAAAATCTTGATTAATCAGGTAACCAAGAAATTGATTTTCGTATGCACACGTCATTCTTGTTTGGGTTGATGACGAAAGTTTCATGCATCTTACTTAACATTGATTACTGACATAATTATATTATGTTAATGTTTTACATGAGTAAACTATAGAATGCCTTCTCAACTTGGGGTTAAATACGATGCAGGCCATCCAACTTTGAGCGGATATGCATCTAGGTCAACCAACTTTGATTTCTTTATAGATCTAATCGCTCATCTTCAATTTAATTCAATCAACTCACTCGATTTCAACTAGCAGATATGGTCACCGTGTTTAATACTGTCAGTTTTACTAACAAAATAGGTTGACTTTGACATTAAAAATAATGAATAGCTTATGTGTAAATACCTACTTTTAGTTATATGATTTTTTAAAGAAAATATTTTAAGACTGGTGATGTGTTTTCTTGTGCAACGTGGACGTATATTTTATTTAATGGCCGAGTCAACGTATAACATTAGTTTGGGGTAATTAATTGAAAGACAATATTTGCAAGCAAATCGAAGTTGGATGACTTGATTGCTTCAAACTAAAGATGAATTGCTTAGATACACTTTCGCTCAAAGTTGAGTGAGCCACAGTGCATTTAATCCTCTCAGCTTGCTTCGTGTACAAAGATCATATTTGATATACGTTTTCTGAGAATAAATTTTGTGAAAATTGAATTTTTTGAAGAATGTTTGGTTTAAAAGAAGCAAAAAGTTACGAGTCCAAATACAAATTATATTATCGAAAGAATGCGTAATTAAAAATAAATTTATAAAAAATGAAATTCACCAAACTCTACCAAATGGAGCTAACTCAGCACCAATTAATTTGGAGATAATATTATAACTGTAAATAACTTTGAGTGGAGGAGACATGTCAACTCCATGACAAAACATGTTCCCCAACAATAATTTATATAATGCATCTAATGTAACCTATTTTTCACGTTTTTAACTTTAGCCCGGGGTTAAAATTAATTTTTTAATAAATTTTAACAAAAGTCGATAAAATGCGTAGTTAAAAAATTGTGAATTCCATGAAATATGCGATTATAATTAAATGTTGACTTTGATTTAAATTTAAATTAAAATTAAAATTTAATCCATATCGAATATAAGCTTAATTATTTATTTTAAACTTAATTGATATAAATTTACCGAGAAAAGGCAAGACCAGTTTAAAGTGGATATTC
Source organism: Fraxinus quadrangulata (assembly GCA_903798255.1). Taxonomy (NCBI): domain Eukaryota; kingdom Viridiplantae; phylum Streptophyta; class Magnoliopsida; order Lamiales; family Oleaceae; genus Fraxinus; species Fraxinus quadrangulata. The sequence continues at coordinate 132,840 of CAIGRB010048790.1, read as the reverse complement.
CCGCACTACACGTGGATACAATGTACAAACTGGGTAGGTAAAACTTTATGAATTGGGTGGCTATTCCTTCCACTAATTACCTCCAAATTATAACTTGTTCCAGGTTGTCAAATTCATCAATCCAATTAATTTTGTGTCTTTTTATATTTTATTCAATCTTAAAGATGGTTAGGGAATTCGATTGCATCTTAAGCTATGTCAATCGATGCGATTCACAACTTTCTTATAGTTCTCGTATGAACCAAGTATCATATAATCTCACCCTTCCTTTAAGCAATAGATTATTTGTATTTTATCTTCAAATCAAGAAGGATTAAATGTTTCCGTCATGGCCAACTCTTCTACTAATATTTGGCTCATCTTTATAAACTGTTTATTAATTGTCAAATTATTTTTTATCTATACATTTTGAATGATCCAAAAGTACGATCAATTATTCATTTCTTATTTCTGTATTTATAATTTAAATAGTTTATAAACACCTTTCAAACAAACTGATCCAACTGCCTCACGAAGTTTCTTGAGTGTTGCATTCCAATTAAGGCCCACCACCTTCGTTTGATTTCAATAGGAGATTCGTGTATCATTTGTTAAGAATTTTGGTTCATTCCTAAAATGTTAATCAACTAAGGTGAAGTAACACAATCCTTTATAAATTTATTATTTAACTCATATATAACCAACGTGAAACTTTGTTCGTACTATCGCTGCGCAATTTTCATATTAACCATTTTTAAGTTTCTCCTTCTTCAATTGTTTCCTCTAATTGGCAAAATATTCACAGAAAACTAATTTAACCAATCTTTGCCTGATGGACCACCAATGGCATGTGGCTGGTTTGATTGGTCCGAATGCTGGAAAAAAAGTACTAATTTTGGATATTGAAATCAAGTCACAACGTACTTCTCTAAATTGTAATTCATTCCACAAATTTTAGTTCCAGCTTTAAAGGGTTCTATACCAATTTATTAATTGACCAAGGTTTTATGTCGCCTAATCCACGAGCTTGATTAATAAGTTCAAGGAAAATAACAACCAATTGAAATCTCACCCTCTAAATTCGGGCACTTATTTAAAATGTACCAAAACTCTGAAAATCGCTTCGATATATGAGAATACGAATAGAATAATAAAATTATGTTGTGTGGCACTACTTGAAGCTTACGCTCAAGGTTAGTGATTGAAGATCTAAACAAGTATGCTCAGTGATTAATGCTAATTGTATAGAGATCTAAACAAATACACTCAGTGCTTATCGCTAATTGTACGAACATTTATGAGTGAAATGCTACCAAGTCTACAAGTTATAGTTGATTCAGTTTCCTATCTTATGGAGTGAATAGGACTCGTGAGTAAAATCTGGCATTAGGCCGAGTTGTCTAATTCTATGTGTTTTAATTGCTACTTTTCACAATACCGATAGAACTCACACAAGTTTCAAGTTATTTAATAGTCTATCAATATAATTGTCAACAAATATGATGTCATGTTTAGTGGTTTCTGATCTGAATCATCCGATTTGGTCTCGATCAAATAGCATGGAACCTTTATCTTGAAGTTGTTTTTCCTCACCCACAAGCCAAAGATTAAATGTTTGGACTTGTCAATGTAAAGTCCCAAGGATGTTGGATAAGTTCAGTAAAATCCTTTTGAAATGCAATTAATTTTTACTTCACGGCCTCGAAGATCAATGAGTGGTGTCTCGATGACATTGATAGCATCCTTCAACCTTATCATGGACAAAGAGTTCGACTTGTCGGTCCAAACATCAACGAAATAAACAAGATTTAAATTTAGGAGTTTCGAATCCAAAATTAGTTGTGGAGGACTTCCAGCGGGTCAATTTTTATTGACGTTGAAGTCATATTTTATTGGATCAAGTATTAAAACTTTCATTTTGTTAAACACTATAGTAGAATAGGTCATGTCCGGACTAATTGGAAACAATAATGTAAAGCAAGTGACCTACTTGTTTGTTGCAAAATTATTAAGATATAATAAACGTGAAATAATTAATGAAGGAAGGCAATATGAATTAATAAAGTTGGACAAATAATTGTAAGTATCCAAATAAATAATATTTTGAATAATACTTAGAATGCCAAAGTCAAGTTGCAGAGAACACAAATAGAATTAGAAGTTCGTGCTATACGAAACAGCTGGCTGCGGCTGCTTTGGTCCTTAACGAAAACCTACTTATAAATACTGTATTAGAGAGGCTGATGACAAGGACGACTTCACATGAATTCAACCAGATAATTAATGGGGCCCACCTCGCACACACGAATAATTTTTTCTTCAATGAAAATCGCTTAACATGTGAAGCTTCCAGGCATCATTTATGGTCAAACAGCGAGGAGAAAGAATAAATAGATCATCAACTCAATTAGACATGCCTTTTTGAATCGCAAGCACCGACCCTCAACTGTGTTTGATTGATGATGTTCAGGGCTCTCGGCCGCTGCTCCTCTTTCTTGGATTTTTTTAAACCAAAAACTTGTTAACCCTACTTACTGGCTGCTGACATATTCAAGATTAACATTTTTCTTCTTTTTTCTTCTGTACTACAACCATGCCAGTACATGAAGCTTAAAGATCCTAGTTTTTGCTCTTAGATCTGTCAGATTGAGTTTGGAATTGGTGAGCACGCAGATCATGAATTTCATGTCTGGTAGGCCAGGATTTTATGAAGAAGAGGAGGAAGCGACTTCAGAAGGTATGAATCCTTCATCTCACTATTCTTTCTTCCCCTCATCTTCTGAACAAAAAGGTGTTGTTCCTTACACCTACCACCGGCAAGAAGGTGAGCTCATGCTGGACTCTTCGCCCAACAATAATGGAGATGGGGAGGGGACTAATGACTCCGATGATCACGTTATTCCTCAGCGAGGAGGAGAAGGCGGTAGTATGGCTGCTAACTCCATCTTTATCGGAAGGGAGCACATGTTTGACAAGGTAGTGACACCAAGTGATGTGGGCAAGCTCAATCGATTAGTCATTCCTAAACAATACGCGGAAAAGTATTTCCCCTTGGATTCATCCACGAATGAAAAAGGACTTCTGTTGAATTTCGAGGATAGAAATGGAAAGCCATGGAGATTCAGATACTCCTACTGGAACAGCAGCCAAAGCTATGTAATGACCAAAGGATGGAGTCGCTTTGTTAAAGAAAAGAAGCTTGATGCAGGTGACACAGTCTCTTTTCAGCGTGGGGTCGGTGAGTTGGGAAAGGATCGATTATTCATTGATTGGAGGCGCCGTCCAGATATGCTTGCGCTTTCTCATCCTATTCCTCCTCTCTCAGTTCCACATCAATTCTCTTTCCAGAGGACTCTTCACCCTTGGAATCCTCCATATTTGTCACAAGGGCCACTATTGACCAGGGATTATTCACACTTGATGCAACCCAACGCCAATACTCATCAATCTCATCCCAATTATACTTACGGATATGGTAATGGACCTTACGGTTGCAGTACTAATGTTATAACCGGAAACCCTTGTTCGGCAGGCTCGATAGTCTATGTTAGATCGGCTGCCGGGGATGGAGCTGGAACTGGAGCAGTAGCTCCACATCAGCTCGGAAAGGTGCAGATGCAAAGGGTAGGTGGGGTTGGGGTTGAGCAAATGGTGTTTGAATCGGTGCCGGTGGTCCAAGGGAAGGCTGCAGCAAAGCGACTCAGGCTGTTTGGTGTGAACATGGAGTGTCCCATTTTGGAGTCAGATGAATGTGATATATTGTCTTCCACAACTGTAACTCATTCAGCAATGGAACCTCAGCCTCCCCATTTTGATTCTTCTTCATTTCCTAATTCATTTTCTTCCCAGCAGTCAAGGCCCCAAACTATGCCCTCGGACCTGCTCAACAAGGGCAAGGGTTCTATGTCTTTGGATTTAGACATCTGAACTAAAGAATTCATGTCAACGTTTCGAAATTCAAAAGAGGTAAGGCCCAGCAGAAGAGGCATAAATCTTTATCAAAATTGCTCAATTCATTGTCCAACTGCAGTAGCACTCGAAGATAATCTCACAGCATCACATGGAAGATCATAACTCCATCATTTCAGAATGCTGAGATTTCATTAGCATTACAAAAGCTTCATCAAAGATGAAAGATAATTTCCAAATTACAAGTGATTGAGTTTCAGTCTGTGTATAAAGACATAATATTACATAGATAGATCATAGATATATTTATGTAGATCCTTCACGCCCATTATTTTATGCTTTCCTTATGTAGGGCCTGGATCCTCAAGATGTGTCCATGCCATATTTACTATTGAGTTACTTTCTTTAAATTCTTGTATTCAACTTTGGATCATCATCTGATATTTAACTCTCTTCCCCAATTTTCCCTCTATACATATTGTGTTGGTTAACATAATGTGTACAGAATTGAACAACTTCATCTTTTATCACTTCTGTTTTTATTACCTTTCGGTAGGTTGTTATTGTTGTCTTCGATGGGCAAGCAGGCAGGTGCAGCAGCAGTATTGTTGCAGAGCTTTAAAAGGTACATCATCTAGCTTAATTTGCTCACATTCATTAATAGTTCCTGCAAGCTTCTTTCCACCTCTTCTTTATTACTTTCCGTTCCTTTTTTTCCACAATTGTTGGTTATATATAATAAATTCTTTCTTTCACTGCCCTTGTTTTTCCATCAAAGTTGCAATAGGCCTGTGATTCCTCCTTTTAAAAGATGATCTAGCATAGTAGACCTGGGATGGTCACATTGATTCTTTATACTAATAATGTACTAATCATCAATGCAAAAGAGTGAAGGCTACACATGCTTGCTTGCTTTCTTCTTGATTAATGTGGATGCTGATTCAATTTCTTCAACAAATTTTGGACCTAAATTGCACACTGGTTAATTCCTACGTTCTTTATGTGGTTTTCATTTGCATTAGCAAGTCATATTAAATGCATAAAATGGAACAGAAACTACATAATTGACAGGCTCCATTTTCACATTCAAAGTATGTAGTTTCTAGTATTTACAATATAGAAGCTCTATAAATACTGTTGGTGATGCCATGGTGCACGTTCTGTACAATTTTAGTTCTCATCGTCAAACATGAAAATGTATCTGTCAAGAAAGAGTGTTTTGATGCCACAATGTTCCCAATCAAAAACTTTATTCATGTGAAATTCTGATAAGCACTTCAAGTGCCACCAATTTGTATTTCATCCTTTCCGAGCTTCAAGTACTGTGTTATTGCCTACTTCTTTAGTATACGTACGGTTGAATTTACAACTTTGACTGAAAAAGTTTCGTGCATGTTATTCATAAAGCATGGACTTGGTCTTGTCTACCATACCTTGATTATTCTTTTAGAAGCTAATTTGGTTTTTGGAGACTAACTCCGAGCTGCACGTCAATGCTTTTATGCTCAGTGAACTCAGTAATGCTATTTATTATTATAATCGGTGATGTGATAACTTAAATGGAATAATGGGATATGAAAGTTCAATTTTCATGAGAATGAGAGAGAGGGGATTCAACTGTCATATCTCATTATTCTATCTAAGTTGCTATATCATCGATGTTCTATCATTGTAATGATAAATATCATTATTCCGGTGAACTTGATCGGGGAAATTCATAGCTGAAACCCTTTTTTATGCAGTGTTAGCGATCAATAAATAGGAAAAATACCCATTGTTTTCATAGGAGTATCTCTATATGACCACACGTCTGTATGCACCAGTTCAAGCACTTGCTTTCCTCTTGAAGATCCTTCTTTTCAAAAAAGATTGTGTGTGATGCTTTCCATGAGCACATCCTTCACAAATGTCAGAAGATCATTTACTTTGGGCAAGCCACGAACCATGTTCTTCAGTTGAAATGATTTGAGTGTATGAATATTTATATTTTCACGTCTTCTATACATCAAATTCTCAATGCAACATTTTCAAAATGCTCGACTGTGAGTGAAAATCTTTCGATTCAGTGCATTTTTTTTTTATAACAAATATCACCAGCATCCATTCATTTTTGACAAAATGTTTGCAACTGTCAGCTTCGATTCACTGCATATCCATGCTTCAAGCTGCTCATATTCAGCAACTTTTGATGTGATCAACCAAGAAAAATTAGTTAATAACCGCATTTGAGCTCAATATTTTTCTTTTTATGGACTCCAATGGTTCCTCATCCTTTCCATTCATCAAAATTCCATTTCCCATCTTAATAGGTATAGATAGTACATATTGTCAAGATACCAGAAGGTCATTCATTGCAAATTGAAGATAGCAGAAAGTATATTCTTGTTACCTTTATTTTGTTTCACAAATTGTTATTAATTTCACTCTATAGTACTAATTCAAATGATTAAATTTTCCATTCCTTTGTGCCAACTACATAATTTTACTTCCCACAATTAATCATGCAACCTTGTACATTGAGCTTTTACGTCTCTCATATAGCGTTTTCGCCAAATATCTCATCTGGTTCAAAATATCTATTTTGAGTACTAGTACTCTCGAATAGTTCTAGTTCCTTGTTCTCAAATTTATAAATATCTTTTCAGGCTTGGAAGATTTACACTTTTCATCTTCAAATTTTCTTGAAACTGACGTGCTTTCTTGATTGCTGTAGTACTCATGAACCATGAAAAAGGATTGGGGAGATGACTTGTTGGATGCACGAGAGAAACTGTGGAAATTATGGTCCACTCTTGGAGTCGCCGTAAGGTTTGGTTCTTTGTAAAATTAGATTCAAAACTGTCTATATGGTCAATATTCTCTAGAAGATAATAAAATTTGGAGGGACGTGACCCCACTTGTCTTCTTGAAACGAACCCTAATTTCCTGCTTCAAAATTGCCATTGTTGAGCAACCTGATGTAAGCAATGTGTTGAATTGTGGACAGCGTAATATTAGCGAACATGCTGCTTCAAAATTGCCATTGCTGAGCAACCTGATGTAAGCAATGTGTTGAATTGTGGGCAGCGTAATATTAGCGAACATGCTGCCATAGAAACTGATTCGGGGCGTAATATTAGTTAAAAGTTCAGTGGGAAGAATTTAAAGAAGATTGTGCAGCCTTTTTAAAGATTTTTCTCACCATTTTTAATCTAATTGTGACACGTTCAAACAAGGATTTGTGTACCTTAAGGTTGTTTCTGGTAAATTGCAGATAGAATAAGCCTCTGTTGGGGTTCCATTTTACAAAAATATATTTTTCTTTTTCTTATTTTTAACCATACATTCTTCAAAAATCACTATTTCAATGTACATTTTCCCCAAAATCTATTTTTAATGAAACTCAAACAGAGGCCAAGTATAAAGATAGTAGATATATTACGGAGATAGGATTAGGGCGGATAAAGGAGGACAGTATATTTGTTAGTTTTTTTTTTTTTTTTCCTTCTAATTAATGTTATTTGCACTATCTTTTTTTAGGCTAATTGTATAATATGATACGAAGTGAGGAGGTGAATTTAGGCTCGACACCGAGAATCTCTAGCAGCACGTAGAGAGGTTGGTGATACAAAACAGTGTAATAAATAGAAATCCGTACATAAAGTTTATAGGATCTATCTATAAGCACAGCTTTAATATAAATTTAATCAGATAGCTATAGATATATTTTTTAAAATCCCAGACGTTTATAGGATCTATTATCTTTAATATAATTTTTTTTTTATCTTTTATGAAAAGATTGTAAAATATTCTGATAAAGCTCATGTAGTAGAATTAACATAGCTAGAGAGGCTAGGTTAGGTAGATACATATGGAGAAAATTATGAAAGTTAAAAAACCATGAACTGATCAGGGTATATAGTTGTATATAACACGAATCATGCCACCATGGTGGCTCGATAATTACATAATTATATTTAACCTTTATTTGATAGGGATTAAAATCATATTTTTAGTATATTTTGATAAAAAAATGATGAAATATGGGATTAAAAAGGCGTGGATTCATGAAACGTGTTGTTAAAACTAATTATTGACCTTAATTTAGATTAAAATCTTGATTTTAATCTATACCAAACATGGCCTTATCATACAAAATTAGGTGGACTCATCAATATATAATATTGTTCTAACGATTATACTAGACATGTTTTTAATGAATAACAAATATAAAACGTAGAACATATTTTTGAGGGGATTGATTTGACCACTAGCAAAAAATAATCTTTCATCCTCCGTAGATGGGGACCATAATGTAAGAGTTAAAAGAATTCGCCCTAGCTGTCCTCTTCTTTGCATGACGTGTCTTTTTGAGCTCACGATCACATCGGACTTGGTGCTCGAAGGAAATTTTGTAAATTAAGCCCTTGTTTGGCGTGACTTAAAAATTTGAAAAAAAATCCAAATCAAAATAAACAATTAATTTTAACCACTGTACTCATAATTTTTATCAACTTTTTAACAACATATTTCTTTAACTTTTATTAAAATCTAGTAAAAAAAAAATTGATTTTTAACTATACCAAACAAGGGCTTATTATTAAACTTCGTATGTGGAAGTCCTCGTCTCTGTGAATGCATTCGAAAGTGTCTCGTTGCACTAGGTTGGGCATCCGCTCTCACCTCCATTGCACTCGAGACTCTTAAATCAATCTTTGAATCGAGTCCAGAGTGAGCCTACTCCAAATAAGATTTGGAGCGTAGAGATGGATCTTTGAGAGAATCTAGATTGTGGGATCGAACTTATGACACTTAATAAATAGTGAAGCCAGGCAATGAAATAAAAGAAATAGAGTATACTAGGATATAGGGGTTGCAGCATATAGGGCTGCGCAATCTGGCTGTATAATTTTGGGCAAACAAAGCTAACGGAAGCTTATGAGATCCGGATCTTTCATGTAGTCAGCAAACTGCCAGCTGAGTTTTAACAGATTTTCTGCTTCTAAAAACTACATAACCACACAAATCAAAAGTCAATATTCGTTCGTACCTCCATTCTCACTGCTTTATGCACTTTGTAATTAACTCCATCCCATCACTTTTAGAAAACTGAAAAAGTAATCAATTATTCGGTATATATATATATATTCATTCGTTCCATGGTTCATTAATCTCATCTACCCATAAGGCTTATCTTAAACTTTCTTTTGTGTATGTGATTTTTCACTTTACTATTTACGTTTCATTGACTTTATCGACTCATAGGGTTCCATCTTAAACTTTCTTTTATGTATGTGATTTTTTACTTTACTATTTACGTTTCATTGACTTTATCGATTCATAGGGTTCCATCTTAAACTTACTTTTACACTTGTGATTTTTAACTTTTAGGAAGTGCACATCTAGCCCTTGTTTGATGTGCATTATTTTGAGAAAACGGAGTTTTGCCCAGTGATTTTTTAGAGAACATGTAATTAAAAGGTAGGAAATGTTTTGAGTTTACGTGCAAAAATATTTTATAGTGTAAATGTGTAATTGAAAATAAATATTAAAATTAAAGAGTTTCGAATAGTTGTCAAACATGGGGCCTAAATGTTTCATACTTCTGGTATATCTACTGTTCCTAGGTGGTGGATTTTGGGAAATATTCTATATCATTATATTCTCCTTTTCCCTTTTGTTTTTGACAATAAATTAATCATGAAAAGACAGGAATAAAATATTAAATGTGGAAAACCCTACCAGTGATGAGTTGTGATTCCATGCTAGACCTAATGAATTGTGTCTTTTATAGATGTATTAGGTTAAGGATGCAACAAGTTGAGGTGTGACAAGGGTGAGCTATAGATTATAGACCAAACTGTTAACATGTCAACTTGAATAAATATATATATATATATTATGGAATGTCAAGGCCAAGTAGACACAGCCAGCCAGCCAGCCTGATGAATTTCCAATTTTATCCTCCTCCTAGCTCAACACCATGATATATAATTAATAATTTTAATTAGAAAAACAATGGAATTTGAAATAAAAAGATGAAATTCCAATAGGTAGGTAGTCCCCACCCTATGATAAGAAAAATAGAAGGAAGAAAAGTAGTTTACGGGTTTGTGTTTGAAATTTCTTCGTTTTGTTTTGCCAACCCAATCTAGGCAGAAACGCGTGCGATATACCTATTTATTAAGACTGCATGGACCACGTTGATTGATATTTATTTTGTTTCTTGGTATTAATATTATCCTGGATCGGTCCATGTTTTGTTTGGCATTATCGAGTAAGCAGTAGGTAGAATTTCACACGCTGATTCGAAAGTTGAGATGGAGAGAGTATAGAGAGATGCCAAGGGGATTTTACTTTACATTTGCCTTGGTTGGTGATAGGTAACTAATCAAGATGAATTTGAAAGGCTGGCTATAAGGTACATCCTCCCTGCTAGGTTAACTTTTTTAGTATTCTGATTTCAAGTAATAATACAGAAGATATGGTATTCAAGAATGGAAAAAGCCAAGAGAAAAGGTAAATGTTGACAGAATTCATACCGACGTTGACGTGATAGCGCATTAGTGGTCTTTTCCTTTTTTCTTCCCCTCTCCCTCCATCTTCCAATGATTCTACGCCGTGTGTTGTCTATCAAAATTTTCTGTCAAAATTTTCTGTTATAGCATGATTGTTCAAGAATTTGACAATGACAGTGCAAAGGGTATCAAGAAGGCAGCAGATCCCAGAAAACAACCACGCAATTATAAGTAAATGTTTAGAGAGGTGGAGGTGGGGAGTAGGGGTAGGGGTAGGGGGTGGTGAAAGCAACTATTCATACTGAGGCAGCCTGCAGAGCCGTAAAGATGATGAATGC
>CAIGRB010048790.1:43820-119327 GCA_903798255.1 Fraxinus quadrangulata | reverse complement strand
AAAAAAAAAAAAAAAAAAAAAACAATGAGAAAAACTTGTCATGTAACTCGATTTTCTATAGTACTACATATAAACATCAATATACTCTACAATCATCAATTATATTCACTAGTAGCAAGCTAGTATTGTGAACACAACATCATATTTTTTTAGAAAGGAAACAACAAAATAATCCCTTGCGCATAAAGTGTAATAATTAAACATATTAGTATAAGCAAGTAAGTAGTGTAGAATTATTTATTTAGTTGAGGATTCGAAAATCGATTTGATTCTCTCTGTTCCTTCCATTTAAAGAAAGGAAAATCCCAAAGAATCGATCTTTTTTATTTATTTGTTGAATCTCTCTTTAATTGATGATATTTCAAATCCTGGGGTCCAAATGATCTCTGGATTAATCAGAAAACCCTTCAGTTGGCTAGAATCAGTTACTTGAACGAAACTAGATATTGTGGAATCATATTAAATATTTGATGGTACATTTTGTACTTTTCTAAAAAACTGTAACTAGTGTAGTATATAATACATTGTTAATAGAGTGTGTATGGGTGTTCAATATCCAAGTCATGAGGTCAGGAAAGGTCCCCATTGCATTGCATGACAAGTCACCTTAGGTATTTGTTGGTTAATGACTGGTTCATGGGCTGTCTTTGTACTTCCAACAGGGCATTTGGCTCGTAAGATCTTAATGCATTTCACATTTCTGTGTCTGTGGTACCACTTCTCGCTTATTAATTGAAAGCCAAACTACTTGTATAAGCCTTCAATGATCTTGGTTCCTATCCTGACATTTCCTCTTATCTTCTCATCTACTTTTGTGTCCGTACGAGTGTAGAATAAGCATCAAAAAGATCAGTAATTAGTAGCATAATTTTAAAGTGATAATTAGAAACTATAATTTTTACTACTAAATTTTGAACTTCACAATTGGGTGAAGATCTTATCTTTGTCATAGAAACGACAACTTCAAAGTAGAGAATGTAGTGCGTTTTACATTCAACATAACTTAGCACAGTATCCGTTAAAGCAATTCAATGTCATTGAAGTTCCTGACTCAAACTTTAAGGCTATGTTTGGCGCATCATATTAGGTAGTGCAAAGAATTTAGTATAAAATTATAATTGATAGTATTAGGTACATGGTATTTTGATGAATTAAGGTGGATAGTATTCTATACTTCTTTTATTTAAAAGATAGTTATTTGTAATATCAACCATCTAATATAATACGGATGTTGGATGTGGGTTTAGACGGGATAAAAGAAGAAAAAGTAGGTGACATTTGTTTTAAATGAAAATTCAAAGATTATCATCCACCTTTATCCTCCGTAATGTCCTGTACTAGTAATATTTAGGCCATGTTTGAGCCCATTTTCGGGGAGAAATATGTTTTAAGATAGTAATTTTTTTTTTGAAAATATGTAGTAAAACATAGTGTAAGTAAGGTGACGTGTGAAGTGTGTGCTCCCAAAATTGGCGTAAAATTGTGTTTTGAAAATGCGATTTTACTAATGGAAGCTTTTAACCAGATACTGGCACTTGGCTTCCTCTTGACCATTTGATTGGCTTCTGGATTCTTTTGTGAGTTAAAACTCCTCATTTGGCTTCTGGCATCTATTCAATTAAACTTCATTTGGCTTTTGATTTTGAGAAAATACGACCCTTTCCTTTTAAGGATCTTCTGCGTTCTCTCTTGAAAATCTCTTACGAGATACTAAATCTTCTATTCACTTATTCCGATTTTGGTTGATTCTTGGTGATATCAATAGAGGAAATTTTGTTCCTTCAGATTAGGGTGTTGCTATATTTTGAGATTCTTGGTGAACACTAACTCGATTTTTGCATATTCTTTTAAAAGATAAGTTTTTAGTGGCTTGATCTTTGTACTTGTGAACAATCTTATAATCTTAGTTGCCATTTTGGCTATATATCGCAAATGAATATTATCCAATTTAATGGATGCTCAACAATGAAGTAGGTGTTAGAAGTGGTCATCGAACTTATAGGGCACAAGTCAAAACAAATCTTGTGTTCTTATTTTAATTTTTGTATAGTTAGCATTTTAAGATTAATATATAATTCGTTATCTGAGTGTTTCAATTGTATCATAACCTGAATATCTGAATCATGATACCTGATCTTCAAAAAAAGTTGAAGACTTGTGATGGATCTAAAAGTTTGGGGACCTTGTTTGAAGGAAACTTGAAAGAAATTTAATTTTATAAACTCGTTTGGTGAGATCTTTAAATTTTCTACAACTTTAATTTTGTTGTAGGGTTTCTTGTGTCATTTCCCTTGTTTAAATTTTCTACAACTAATATTTATCCAAAGGTTCCTACATGACCTTGGGAATCTGAGATAAATTCAGTACGAATGTATATTTGGAAATTCTTGAAGGGGAAAATCTAAATACATTAAACAGCGATCTCCGTTCTTTTGATTTTTCCTTGATATTACTCACGTACATCCTCTATTAGTGCAAAAGAAAGTTATTTAGTGAAATCCCTTTGTACTATTTGCAATTTGGTATTATTCAGTGTTATTACTGCATCACTGATTGTTCTTGATTGACTCTGGTTCTCTTATATTTTGTGTTTCTCCATGATTATTCAAATTTATTTGTCATCTCCTTTCTCCGTGATGGTTTTGCTAAATTTGAATTGAGTTTGTTTGATGGGAGGGGAGTTTTAACACGTGGGGATAAAATATGCAGGCTGTTTTATTTCAATTGAAATGTGCTAGAACTTTAGATAATACTTGGCCCACTAATATCATTTCCTTTAAGCAAATTGAACTTGAAGAGATTGCATAAAGTACTATTTTCTTGTATTTGTCTAAAAATGTAATAAGAACCATTGATGAAACTTAAACTGCTTCTGAGTTGTGGACCAAACTTCAAGCTCAATATGTAACTAAAATTGTTCCAAATAAGTCCTATTTGCTGAAATAGTTCTTTTCATTTAAAATGAATTCCTCTGTTGATTTGGAAGAAAACCTGAATAAATTTACCAAATAGACCTAAGATTTGATTAACTGTGATGAAAAACTTTCAAAAGATTAGTTGGCTGTAGTTTTGTGAAACTCCATAAGTTATAGGCATAGAGACCTTAAGAATGTTCTAGAATATGATAAGGATTAGATCACTACTGATATTAGAATAAGTGCCCTAAGGAATAGAATTCTTAAGCTCAAGTATGAAGTCAAAGATAATCAAAATGGAGAGAACTTGTTAGCTAAAAGCATGAATAATGGTAAATATAATTGTAACTCTAAAAATACCAATGAGAATAAAAAGAAGGGGGTGGTAAGAATAAAGCCAATGATAAAGCAAAATGTAAGAAATGTTATTATTGTAAGAAATTTGGTGATTTCATAAAAGACCGGTATAAGAGACAAAATGAATTAAAAGAAAAGAAAACTAACGAGGGAAATGAAGAAAGGTGAATTCTGAAAATGGTTTGGTCCTGGCTAATTTGGACAAGAAACTGAATCAAGAATGAATTCTTGATTCTGACTTTTTTTCATGTGTCCAAATAGAACAAGTTTCTTGATTTTGAAAAAAATAAGTCGAGGGTAAGTTATAATGGAAAATAATAAGGCACGTAAGGTTAGTGGAATAAGAACAATTAAATTATTACATAAAAATGGAAATATTCTACCATTAAAGGGGACTAGATATATACCTAATCTAGAGAGAAACTTAGGGACTATTCTCTTCGTGTTTCAATTTTTCATTTTTCATTTTGAATTCATTTTGAGTTTTGTATTTTGAATGTCCATTTTGAGATTGTTGAAAATGTAATAAAAAATTGGAAAAGTTGTTCTCTTCTTCCCCGTCTCTCTCTCTCTCTCTTCTCCGTGTCGCTCTCTTCTTCCCCTCCTCACTGTTCTCTCTCTCTTTCTTCTTTCTCGCAAGGCCGTATGCTCCGAAGATCGGCTTCTTCTGCTATTGGGTGTGGCGGCATTGGTTGGATGCTGCGTCATCTCTGAAAGTCCAAGAATAGCTAATCAAGATTCATTAGGGAGATTGTACAAAGAAATAACGTAAAGATAGAGCGAATTCCCACAAATGATAATATTGCAGATCCATTGACAAAGCCGTTGTCGCAGTATAAGCATGATTCGTCATGTAGACTCTTATGGTATTAGATACATAAGTGATTAGATCTAGTGAGAGTTTGTAAATGTTATGCCCTAAACCCAATCAATTTACGTTATAAACACTTTTATTATGTTTAATGCATTTTTCTTGGCAAGATCTATTATTTATTTACATTACTTTTCTATTGAAATTATATTAAATATTAGAGTTCGTAGATTTAAGTCTTTGCAATTTTTTAATTACAAGGAGTTGTGATTGTAAGATACAAATTACAATATGACTGAATCTAAAATTATTTGTGATCGAAGTAATAACGAGATACATATATCGTTATTATGGATAGACCATCATGTGTGGCATTTACTTGCGATGTAAGTAGTCGATCTCACAAGTTAAAGTGTCCTGATACTTAAATGAACACATAGATATTTTGTTATAGAACAAAATATTGGAGACCCGCTGGTGAGATTCCACATGGATAATTATCTGAGTATCATTGGTTAATCTTTAACGTTCGGTAGTGAAATTAGTCATTTGACTTGAGATCATCATAGTGACACTCATACTTTAGTGATGTTGGATGTTACTCTGCCAGGATCCCTAATACGGCATTATTCGGGTATGTCAAGAATTATATGAAGGTTGTGAGTGATCAATAGAGATTTCGTCACTCTTACATAGTAAGAGATTATGATCTACATTTTATCCAATTAAGTTGATATTGAGATCCTTGGCCAATGTGAAATCATAAGTCGAAAATGAGTTTTCGACTTACATTGACTTAACAGTGGGATAAAAGATATGATCAATAATTAAGATTGACACATATCAATATCTCTTAATTGATCGAATCATATTGACGAAAGTATTATAGTTTCACGGTTAACGAATAAGTTTGATTTTGTCACACCACGTGATGTTTTTCGTCACATGTATTGTCCTGACACATTACTAGATGTCAATCTGAGATGACGAATGTGAATTAGTGATAAATTAAAAGAGATATTTTAATTTATCGATTTTGATTAGATCAAAATAATAATTCACGCCGTTAGGTATCGTGATTGAGAACTTAATGGGTCACACACAAAAGAGAACTAAAAGAATGAGATTCACCAATTAATTAACTAGTAAGTGTTGGATAATTAATTAATTGGATTAGTTAATTATTGGACCAAATTTAATTAAATATTAGAACGGGTTCAATTTAAGAGATAGGCTAAGCCCACTTGGACTTATATTAATAGGCTGCTAGGGTTTGAAAACTGTAAGAAAAAAATTCATTATTCTTCCTAGCACAAGAAAAGAAAATCTTAGTCGTCATTCTTGTTTTCTGTGTGGATTACCATTAGAAGTTGGATAATTGGACAACTTGAATTGAAAATCGTGGTCATTCGAGTTCAAGAAAAGTAAATGAGTACGTAGACTTCATCAAATGTATAATTTCTATTATAGTTTCTATCTAAATACAAAGCAGATCATTGGTGGGAATTGAAATATGTTGTATTTTCCACTGTGCATAAATAAGTAAATTCTCAACATGATGGTTTTGTCATTTTGAGTATTCTTCTCTTCGAGGGTTTTTTAGAGTCCACTCTCAAAACAAATTTAAAAGTAACTTCAAATCAAAAGAGAATACGAAATCTGGTGAGAAATGAAAGCTCAAGAATAGTTAACCAAGAGGGAGTAAATTAGTTTTTAAAACTTTTTCTAAAATAAATTCAAATCTTAAACAATATACTAGCAATTATATCAATTTAACAAATATGCACAAATACAAAGATAATTAAGCACGAACACTTTGAGCAATATAAAGACGGTAAGTAAAAAGGGAAGAGAATGCAACCTATGTGGTTATGGAGGTTCGATCCCAAATACGATCTACGTCCTCCATCACGAGCAAGGCATTTTTCACTATATTGATTGACTTATGGTGCAATCCAACTCTTTACAAAACTTTCGGTGACTTACAAACAATGAGCACCGATCATTTTACAATGTTGAGTTTTTCGGGACCTAAACACGACTCACAATTCAAATGAATTTACAAATGAAATATTCTCTTTTTAATTAACGATAAATTCAAAATTAAGTACAAGAAGAGAAGTATGCTAACTCTTTAATATATAGCAATGAATAAAGCTCAAAAGTTAGATTTGAAAAGATTTGATGAATGAAATGATTTTCAAAGTTGAGATCAATCAAAAGTTTTTTAAAATAAGAATGATTTGATAATGATAAATATGATAAGAAATCAATACAATTTTAGCTTACAAGAATCTCAATTGAATGCTCTAAAGTTCTTTTAATAAATGACAAATGAGTTGGTATTTATAGAGATTAAAAACTCTAAATTTTCTGTCAAATTGGATGATCGGTCCGGTCGATCGCCAATTTTCGGATGACCAATATGATCGTTTGTATAGAAAAAATTAGGGGTTAAAACGATCAAAAATCTGATCGTTGGAGACATCCAGTGTACCACCGGGCCGGTCGATCGATTGCCCCAGTCAATCGCCAAGTGGCCGGTCGATTGCCCGATCAGTTTGGCGCCACTTTAAGCGTTGTTTGTTCTGCTTTGAGAGTTTTCAAAAAATATGATATTTTGGAAAGCATTTTACACAAACTTTTCAAGTTAAAAATATTTTACAAGTCCAAGAGTTATTTTTTAAAAGTCATTTTTCACTTGATCAAATCATCATTTTTAATGCACCGAGTTGTTTTTAATACATGGAACGGTTTTGAGCTTATTGTCATTCATGCCATATATCAAAAGTGTTAGTACCTTTACATTCTTAGTTAAGAAACGAGTATTTGATCTTGTTTTGAAGTTTGGCTCTTCATATCTTGAATATGGCTTTGATTTTGACTTCTTTTAAGATTTCGATTTGTGATGATAGCTTTGGGTCTTTTGACGACCCTTGATCAATTTTCCTTTGTGCACATTTGAAAGACTATACTCACTTGAAATCAACTCATTAGTAAATAAGACCAACTTGTTTGTTATAATCAAAACTTTGAGGTTTCAAATTAACCATAGGTCAACAATTTCTCCATTTTTGATTATGACAAACAAGATGATTTGCAAGATACTTTTGAACAATTGGTAAGGAATGTAAATTCTAAAATATTTCATATGATCCATATATTCCCCCTATCTTTTATAATCGAATAATCGAACACTTTAAAACATATGTTTATAAAGGCACACGTTTTCGCTTATTATCTCAAGCACATCATCATTAAGCATATCGTCATACCGTCATCATGCATATATAATTAAGCATATCATCATAACATATTTTCCCCGTTTTGTCATAAGCAAAAAAAAAAAAAAAAAGGTAATTAAGAATAGAACTCACCATAAGATATTGCATAGATAGGTTAGAGCATAAGTTACCGAACAGTAACAATACAATCTTGTTGAGTAGAATAGTAAGTATAGAAGGAATCTTGCTAGGCATGCATTGCCGCTTGTTGAACTTGCATAGCATCTTGTTGGACTTGCAAACGGTGAAGTATCCCGCCAAGCCCGTCAATGGAGGATGTGAGGGAATCGATGCGATCGTTGAGGAGATTGTGGTGGTCCTCGATAAAAGTAAAGCCTTCGAAAGATGGTGGAGCACTCGATCCTGGGATGTCATGATGAGGACTAGGAACCTGTGGGACATCATCCTCATGATCGTCTTCAGCTTCTTCGAGAGGTAAAGTCGAAGGTCCCGATCATACCTCGATATTTTGTTATGTCAACGGACGTACCTTGATCATCTTTATCCAATTTTATGGATATGCTCAAAAGGGTGTTCATTGCCTTTAAATCATCCATGTCGAATCTCTTAAGCATATCCATGCTCATACATTTAGAGAACTCTTCACAAAGATGAATATTAGTAGCACCAAATATAATATCATCAATATAAATTTGGACAATGATCATATCGTTCTTTTGAGTTTTAACGAAAAGAGTGGTATCTGCTTTTCCAATGGAAAAACCATTTGAAATTCGGAATTTACTCAATCGTTCGTACCAAGCCCTAGGAGCTTGTTTTAGACCGCAGAGAGCTTTTCAAAGTTTGAAAATATAGTCTGGATGTTTGTGATTTTTAAAATCAGGTGGCTGTTCAACAAACATTTCTTCTTGAATAAAACCGTTAAGAAAAGCACTTTTGACATCAATTTGATAAAAAGTAAATTTTTTATGACATGCAAATGCAAGAAGTATGCGAATGGATTCTAATCTAGCTACCGGTCAAATGTTTCTTCAAAATCGATGCCTTCTTCTTGATTGTAATATGGGGCCACTAATCTAGCCTTGTTACACACAATTATCCCATTTTCATCCCCGTTTATTTCTAAAAACCTATTTTGTACCAATTACGGTTTGATATTTTGGTCTAGCAACTGAATCACAAACATGATTTCTTTCAAATTGATTTAGGTCTTATTGCATTGCTAGTATCCAAAATTCATCAAATTCGACTTCTTTAAAATTTTTAGGTTCAATTTGCAAAATGAATGCACAACTACCAAGATGATTTCGAAGATAGGTTCTAGTGGTGATACCTTTGGATGGATCGCCTATTATTAATTCCTTTGGATGAGATGGAACAAACTTCCAATCCTTTGGTAGCGGAGGATCACTTTGAGTCTCGATTGATTTTTCTTCAATTTCTTGAACGTTTGACTCCTTTGTTTGTTCTTTATTTGACATTCCCTTATTTTAGTCTTGAATGTTCATTTGTTCAAATGGAGCTTCCAAGCCTACATCATCATCAATACATTTCTCACGATCAAGTGAGTTAGTCTCATCAAATGTGATATGCACGGATTCTTCAACGACTAGAGTTCTTTTGTTAAATACTCTATAAGCGTTGTTAGTCAATGAATATCTTAGGAAAATTCTAATATGGATTTTGAATCGAACTTTCCCAAATTATCTTTTATATTCAAAATAAAACATTTGTAACCAAAATTTTTTATATTGAGAATTCTATTTCTTCAAAGCTCATAAGGAGTTTTAGTTTATTTACAACTAACAAAAACTCTATTTGCAATGTAGCAAGCGGTATTGACGGCTTCAGCCCAAAAGTATTTTGGTAAATTATTTTCATTTAGCATGGTTCTAGTCATCTCTTGCAATGTACGATTCTTCCTTTCTATTACACAATTTTGTTGAGGAGTCCTAGGAGCCGAGAAATTATGTTCATATCCATTTTTGTTGCAAAAATTATCAAAAGTATTGTTATCAAGTTCTCTACCATTGTCACTTCTAATGGTTGTAATGATATAACCTTTTTCATTTGGACTTTCTGACAAAAATGTTTAAAATCTTTTAAAGCTTCTTCTTTTAGACTAAAAAATATGACCCAAGTAAATCTAGAAAAATCATCAATAATTACAAAATTATAATGTTTACCGCCCAAGTTAGCGACTCTAGATGGTCCAAAAAGATCCATGTAGAGAAGTTGTAATGGTTTTGTAGTTGAAGAGTACACTTTAGGTTTAAATGAGCTTTTTACTTGTTTTCGAAATTGACAAGCATCACAAATTCTACCTTTCTCAAATTTTAAGTTTGGCAATCATTTGACGAAGCAATTTTTGGAAATTTTTGAGAGAATGTCCATGCTAACATGACCTAATCTCCTATGCCATAGCCAAGTATCCTCCTTTAGACTTACTAAACATTTTTCATTATTTTCAAAATTGATATTTATGATATAAACATTTTTTTTTCGACTTCCTACAAACAACACCCCTTTAGATGTAGTATCCTTAATGAAACATTTGGAAGAATCGAATTTAATATGATATCATTTGTCACATTATTGACTAATGCTAAGTAAATTATGTTTGAGCTTATCAATCAATAAGAACTTTTCAATGGAAGGTGACAAATGGTTGCCAATGTTTCCAATTCCAATGATGTTTCCATTAGCATTGTCCCCAAAAATGACATGGCCTCCATCATTCCTTTTGAAGTTTGATAGCAAGGTTTTATCTCCGGTTATGTGCTTTGAACATCTGCTATCTAGGAACCATTTGCTCGTTGTCCTCCTTGGTACCTACAAAAATAATTCAATTTTTGATTTTTGGTACCAATATAAGTTTGAGTCTTTGGTAGTTAGTTTTAGTGGATCCTCGAGTCCACTTGTTGTCAAATTGTAGCTTCTTTTTGGTTAGACAATTGTAGGCCACATGTCTATTTTTATTACAAAAGCTACAAGTGATTATTGAGGGAATTGAATTTGAGGCTTTGACAAATAGATTTTTAAGATATTTTTGTTTCAAAAATGGTTTATAACCAATGCCTCCATTATCAAAAACACATTTTGATTACCGAGCATTAAGTATTAATTCTTTTTCCCTTGAGTGAATTTATAAATGATTTTTGTTAGATCTTCGACTTTTTCCTTCAAAGAACAATTTTCTTTGAATAATAAAACATACTCCTTATTTTCCTTTCTAGTCTCTAAAATTTCTCCATCTCATTTTTCGGTATTTTATGTTTCTTTTTAAGAATAGAATGACTAAGAGTTAACTTTTAAAATTCTTCTAAAGTCTCATTATAGGAGTAAGATAAATCATCATATGAAAATTGTTCAATAGATTTTACCTCATCATTGATTGTCATGAAACATATGTTGGCGATTTCTTCTTGACTTTCATCTTCATCGTGATCATCATTATCGCTTTCATCCCATGTAGCTTAAAATGCCTTTTTCTTGAAATTTTTCTTTTTATTTGGACACTTAGTTCTTTTGTGACCGGGTTTGTCACAATTATAGCAAATCATTTTCTTGCTTCTTTTTTCATTCTTGTCTTCTTTCTTTTGAAATTTTCAATTGTTTCGAAACCCTCTCAATTTCTTGACAAGAAGAACTAAATCATCGAACTCTTCATCACTCATGTTGTTACTTGTTGTTCCTTCATAATTGTCGATTTTAAAGCAATTTGGTGCTTAGGAGCCTCCTTTGATTCTTCTTAGCTCTTTCTTATTTTTTCCTTAATTTTGGCATTATTAAGCTCATAGGACATCAAGGTTACTTAGAGCTCTTCCAAAGGATATGTGTTCACATCCTTGGTGTTCTCTATCAACATCCTTAAAGGGCTCCATTCCTCCAAGAGCGACATAAGCATTTTGCTCACAAGTTCACCATTAGTAAATTTGTGATCGAATCCTTTTAGACCATTTACAATGTCGGTAAAATGAGTAATCATATCAACAACAGATTCATTTTGTTTCACGAAGAAAATTTCAAATTCCTTGACTAACATATTAATTTTTGTTTCTTTAACTTTACTAGTGCGAATATGAGTAACTTCAAGTAATTTTTGTATTTTGCTTTTACTTTTATTTTTGCTTACACTTATGCTTTTTGTAAGGAAAATAGTACTCATTTCCTACTGCTTTCCTATTATTTTTTACTTTTACTGTAAGGAAAGTAGTACTTCTTCATTTATTGATTTTATTGATATCATTTGTAACCACGATATTCTTCCGCCACAAGTGAGAACATATTAATAAAATTTTAGAGGTTCCACCCTCATTCCACAAAAAAAAGTAAATCATCATCCTAGATTTTCAATAATTATAGTATGTGCCATCAAAGAAGGGAGGTCGATTTGTGGAATGCCCATCATGATTTTGAAATATTGGGTTAGTCATTACTCAAGATTGTGAAATCTTTGAAAATGAGTATCTCGCTCTGATACCAATTGAAAGTCCAAGAATAGCTAATCAGGAGGGGAGGAGGGTGTGAATTGATTTTTAAAACTTTTTCTAAAATAAATTCATATCTTTAACAATATACTAGAATTTATATCAATTCAACAAATATGAACAAATACAAAGATAATTAAGCACGAGCACTTTAAGCAATATAAAGACAGTAAGTAAAAAGGGAATAGAATGCAAACGATGTAGTTATAGAGGTTCGATCCCAAACACGATTTACGTCCTTCGTTACCAGACTCTCCGTCATGAGCAAGGCATTTTCTCTATATTGATTGACTTATGGTGCAATCCAACCCTTTATAAAGCTTTCGGTGACTTACAAACAAGGAACATTGATCCTTTTACAATGTTGACCTTTTCGTGACCTCAACAAGACCCACAATTCAAATGAATTTATAAATAAAATATTCTCTTCTTAATGAATGATAAATTCAAAGTTAAGTACAAGAAGAAAAGTAGGCTAACTCTTTAATATATAGCGATGAATAAAGCTCAAAAATTAGATTTGAAAAGATTTGATAAATGAAATGATTTTCAAAGTTGAGATCAATCAAAAGTTTTTCAAAATAAGAATGATTTGATGATGATAAATAGGATAAGAGATCAATGCAATTTTAGCTCACAAGAATCTTCTAAAGTTCTTTTACTAAATGACAAATGAGTTGGTATTTATAGAGATGAAAAACTCCAAATTTCTATGAAATCGGATGATTGGTCAGTCGATCGCCAATTTTCAGATGACTAACATGACCATTTGTATAGAAAAATCAGAGATCAGAACGGTAAAAAATCTGACCGTTGGAGACGTCCAGTCGACCGCCACCTTTGGCCAGTCGACCGCCCGGTCAGTTTGTCGCCTCTTTACGCGTTGTTTGTTTTGCTTTGAAAGTTTTTAAAAAATATGATATTGTGGAGAGCGTTTTACACAAACTTTTCAAGATAAAAATATTTTATAAGTCCAAGAGTTGGTTTTTAAAAATCATTTTCACTTGATCAAATCATCGCTTTTTAACGCACCGAGTTGTTTTTAATGCATGGAACGATTTTGAGCTTATTGTCATTCATGCCATATATCAAAAGTGTTAGTACCTTTACATTCTTAGCTATGAAATGAGTATTTGATCTTGCTTCGAAGTTTGGCTTTTCATATCTTGAATGCGTCTTCAATTTTGACTTCTTTTAAGATTCCAATTTGTGATGGTAGCTTTTGATCTCTTGACGACCCTTGATCAATTTTCCTTTGTGCGTGTTTGAAAGATCATACTCACTTGAAATCAACTCGTTAGTAAATAAGACCAACTTATTTGTTATAATTAAAGCTTTGAGGTTTTAAATTAACCATAGGTCAGCAGTCTCTCTCTTTTTCCCCCGCTTTCTGTTGTTGGTTGGACGCTGCATCACCGGCTTGTCTGCTACTATTGGGAGGTGGCCATGGTGGTGTTTTGGGTTGCGATGGTTGTGTGGTGTTGAGTGTGGTGGTGGGTTGGTGGTTTTGGGTCGCGACGGTTGTGTGGTTTTGGGTTGGTGGCAGTGGTTTTAGACCGCTACCAACCAAAACCACCCTTTTTTTTCTTCGGTTGTGGTGGTGGCGGTGGTTTTAGGTCGCGACATCATCAGTAGTTGTTTCGATGGTGTGGCTATGGCGGTGTGGTGTAGGCGGCGATGGCAGTGGTTTTTGTTAGTGGCGTAACTGAAAATAGCCAAAACGCATTTTGAAAATTTTGGCTTTGTTTTAACTAAAAACACCCAAAACAACATTTTTGACGTTTTTTATTTTCTTTGTAAATTTTAAACTCATTTTTGGAAATTTGTTTTTGAAAATAGGTATGTAAATGTGTTTTCACTGTTTTGGAAAATAAAAAATAGAAAGTGGAATGAAAACGGAAAAGAGAACATCCCCTTAGTGTTTCTAATCATGTTAGATGATATGGAGTTTGACATAAAATTAGACCAAAGACATAAAAATATTTAGTTGCTTTGATTTGCTCACAAGTACCTAAAAGAGACATGATCTTTATTTCCTTGAAACAAAATCTTTGTTAGGCTTGACTCGAGCTATTTTAAATGAAAATTTTACTTTCGCTAAACCGTGGCATGATAGACTTGGCCACATTGTTAAGAAAAACTTAAAATCTTTACAAAGTCATGGAGTTTTTGGAAATAATAATCTTGGTGAACTTACCTCTTGTGAACAATATGTGATTGGAAAATAAGTCAAGTTGCCTCTTCTGTCTGGAATTCATAAATCTAAACAAATATTAAAATACTTGCATTCTGAATTGTGAGGTCCTACTTTTGTGATTACTCAATCTGGTTTAAATCTTATCTATTGATCATTGATAATTTTTTTTTGTTGGTGATTATGTGTGGTGAATATGCTAATTATATTATGAAATATTAAACAAAACAAAGCCACTTACTTGGAAATGGAAAAACAAAATGCAAGAATGAAGAATGAAACAATAAAGTTGTAAACCGAGGCTAGTGTTTAACACTATATCTTTGAAATAAATTTGCACTGCCAAGGTGCTTATGGAGTATTGGAATCATCTTCCAAAATACAATGATTTCTCCTTTCTGAATAAGCACTTCAAACAACAAAGAACAATGAACTTGAAATAGTTTTTCAATTTGTACTTTGAATGAGTTTTTATGCAATAACATCTTTGATTATGCAATAAATTTGGTGTAATACAATTAATGCATATAATATGGAATGAATTTAGACCACATAGGGATTCCATTTTATAGAGGTTGATGGGTTGTGGTCGAAGAGACATGTCCTAAAATTCACCAGGTTTTTCAAAGAGATACAGCTCTTCAGATAGCTTGCGGCCCGCCTTCCTCAATGCTCGAGCATCTTTTGAGAGACTTGGCTATTCACTGCATGCGAGGCGGTGCTTGGGTGGTCAAGTGATATGGCCAGTTTTTCTTTTTGTCAGCCTCACTTTGGATATCAATTTCTTATTCATCAGAAATTGATTTTGTGAATCTAAATATATCATGATCATCTGCTCGACAAGTCAAACAAGTCAGTCTATTCATTCGCGTGAATCAGAACCTATCCGAGCACTTGAACTTGCCTTAATAAAATATTATCGGATTTACTTGACTAATTAGTGTACGTGATATCTTGAACTATTCAGCCATTGTTGTAAACCAAGATAACAATATTCACACAATATCTTCCTTAATAATTTCGGTTCGCATGGTTGTGTTCATTTTGGCTATGAACCACTTTTGGATTTCATAAATGTTTTGGAGAATTTCAGCCTAAAAGATTCCCCACTTCACACTTACATACGCGACCTCATATTGAGAGTATTTTGCCATACTCTAGTTGACTTATTCAAGTTATAGGAATCATTAAAAGTGTAACTTAATATCAAACATTATGCAAAAATCAGTTTTATTATCATAGGAATGAGTATGAAACAATTCCTAAGTGCTTCATGGAATCTTTATAGCTTAGCTGTCTCATTGAACCATGATCTTGGGATCTCCAATTAACAAGATTGAGTTACCATTATAAAGACTCTTACGTAATAGACTTTAATCATATTCATTTTGATAGACAATATACTTGATCTTTATGTAAGTCTTTCATAAGTGGATCAACAATATTTTCCTTAGAAAATAATACCATTTGAGATCAATTGCTTAATGGTATTGTGTCTATGACATATATGTCTAAAATTACTATTATAAATAACTCCATATCTTATTAAATATACCTAGCTACCATAATGAATTCATTTAATAGATACATATAATCATCAACTAAGGAATCCTCCAATAAATATATAACTTTATCTAAAATTATATCATCTTCCAAATAACAATATGGTTGGAGGATTTCTAACACATCATCGCATCGGCATAGTAAAACAATTTTACTAGTAAATCTTGAATCATTGATAATAGGTATTCAATTTGCAATTGAACCAGTACCAACTATAATCTAGTTCAACTTATGATTTTTTTCAAATATTTCAATAATTATTATTGCATATCCAATTCAAATGCAATAAATTTTTTTTGATACAATTTTATCTACTTTTGATTTAGAGTGCATCACATTTGTGAACCATCATCATACTTCTAAAATTAGTACAAGGATTTTCTACCTTTTCACAAATTTCTCTATGACTTGTAAGGTATAAATGATGTAACTTTCAAAATAATTTACCCTCAAAATTCCTCAATTAGGAATTTATTCTATGAGTAGTATTGCAATCCCCACAAATCTTGATTTAGGCTCGAACTTAGAGGTCATCAATTCTTTTAAAAATTCAATTCATCTATCAAATAGAAAATATCTATTTGATATCATTAATGACAACCCTACAATTTTGGGTTACACTCGAACTTAGAGTTCATCAACTCTTTTAAAGTTCAATTATATCATTAATTTTATTCCTTCTGTAGTCAACATGTAAGATGACTAAGAATGTCAATGTTTCAGGAAGCCCATGTACTTCCATATTTATAAGAGACAAACAGTTGGCCATTGATAAATGTATGTTTCACTCTTCAAAATATTGTTTAAGAAGGCTATACAAGATTTAAAGAAATAAGTTATTCAAACATGAATCTTCAACTCCAAAAACATTATTACTGTTTCTTAAGTGGCGGTATGCCACCACAATTACTTCTTGTGTACCAAAGAAGTCTGCCATGCTTTACAAGGAGTTGCCAATCTTAGTATTCCACAATCGAACACTACATGTATTGAAGATGCCAATGTGGAATTTTAAATTTGAGGATAACCCCACAATCGATATCCCAACCACTTGATACACTTTCAATTTGTAAACAGGTATTTATTAGCGCAATACCGATATGATTCAAACTTGAACATGAAAGAAACCTTTTCATATAGTTATGATAATTCATGATCAAATGATAGTCTTATGTTAATGTTCCGAAATCAGAACTTTGGACCTATCATTTACTTCAGAATGGGCTTCCAACATTTAATACATAAAACTTTTCCATGCATTTTTCTTTCAGTTTCATTGCATCCCATCAATTGAAATGTACCAAGCCCACATAACTACGTTGCCAACAAAATATAATAGAAGTTAAATAGTGGCTTTTATCTAATATAATGCAGTAACATAAATGCATGATCTATTGGTGAATATGCGCCTACCAAAAATTAGTTGAAGCATTGTACAACATGTAGCAATAACATCTATATGAACACACCAATGATAATGTTAGAATTTTTGTGTGACCTGAATTCTTTGTTGAAGATAATTGAGAGTTCTAATTAAAATGCACGTTAAGAAGAATTCTATTTGGAATGCTATTGTGAAATTCTATTCAAGTTTGTTTGGCGAATTCTAATTGAAATTCTCTTAAGAAGCTCATTGGAAGTAGGAATTTGTGTTTGACTTGAAAAAGACTTTGGGATGAAGAAAATCAAGTTTTTGGGGGTAAAGGACCCGAGAGTGGGTGCCAGAAGGAAACTGCTCGGCGCTACGGCGTCGCAGGGTGCGCTATTTTGGACTCCTTTTTGATATTCTACTTCAACTACAACTCTACTATAAGGGTTTCGACGTCCCCTATTTGTTCTCTCTCTCTCTCTCTCTATATATATATATACACATATATATATTTAATTATTCTATACAATTTTGTTCGGTTGGTTTTTCCTCATAAGAAGTTAGAAATATTGTAAACACATAATTCTTTCTTTATATTATAATAAAATCTCCATTCTTTATAAATTATTTTATTCTTGTATTCTTGCGATCAATTCTTCATGTTGTGGCTCACAACAAACTGGTATCAGAGCATTCCAATCCATAGAAATTGGTATAAGAGCTTTTGTTTATGAAATTCTTGGAAAGATCAAGGTTTTTCGTGATAGCAACAATGAAGTATGATATTCTATTATTAAATTACAATACAAGATTCTTTTTGTGGAGGTAAAGATGCTAGTAGTACTCACTTAGATGGATTTGGACGACGCGTTGTTGGGATTTGATAAGATGTCCACAACTTGAACTATGGAGAAGAAACAACGGAGGATCAAAATGTCCTATCTCAAGTAAATCTTCATCTTTCAAATAATATTGTTCAAGATGTTTTGAAGGAGAAGTCAGCCGCTGTATTATGATTAAAATTGGAGCAATTATCATGACGAAGAGTTGTACTTGCAAATTGTATCTGGAGCAACGTCAATATTTATCATTGTATGACAGCAAATACATCTCTTGAGGATCACTTAGTTGTTTTAAAGAAAGCGTCACTGATTTGGAAATTTTGTAGGTCAATTATGATAAAGAAGACTTAGGATTGATTTGGTTGTGTTCATTGCCCGCTTCACACATGTCTTTCAGAGATACGATTTTATATAGCCGTGATACTCTCACAATCGAAGAAATCTACGATACTCTATATTCAAAGGAGAAGATGAAGCATTTTGTAGCATTTGAGGATCATGGAGATTGTCTCATTGTTCATTGTGGTCGTTCGAGGGCAAGTCAAAGTTTAACTTGAAATTTTGTAATTATTGCAAGAAAAAATGGCACTTGATAAACGATTGTTATAAGTTGCAAAATAAATCAAATTTGATTGTAAATCAACAAAAATTTCAAGGGAATCAAGTATTGCAAAAAATTCTAACAGTGATGAAGAGCTTTTATTTATGTCTTAGTACAGTTCCAAACCTGACTAGGCTTGAATTTTTGATAAAGATTGCACTTTTCATATGACTCCTAATTGAGATTTATTTTTAACATATGAAGAAGTTTCAAAAGGTGTTGTTATGATGGGCAATAATACACCATGTCGAATAGCTGGTATTGGTCGTGTCAAAATAAAGATGTTTGATGAGACGGTTAGAATACTTACAGTGAGACATGTTCTAGATATGAAGAGAAATCTTATCTCCTTAAATACTTTTGATTCAAAAGGGTACAAGTATATTGTTGAAGGTGGAGTTTCGAAGGTTATTAAAGTAGCCCATGTTGTGTTGATCTCATTTATATATTGTTGACGTTGAAAATTAAACAAGCAACTTTCAAGTCAACTTAAAGGAAAAACATGAATTTGATTAATGTACCATTAGATGATTATGAATGGTAATGCAACGATTCCATTTTTCTTGTCAAATGAGATATTTGAAATATGAGAGGTATAAGAGAGTTTTTTTTAATGTGTTTTATCCCTGACCCTTTTTCTTCTACCAAATCCAACTCTCCTCTTAACACTTGATCGTTCCTATTTTCACAATATGCCATCAGCCGAGGAAAAGGGACTTGATCGTTCCTATTCTCACAATATGCCATCAGCCGAGGAAAAGGGATTCTTATCTCAAGAGAAATGACTACTTCAACTCCAAAAGCGAAAGAGAATGGGGTTTTCCCGGTGCTATTCCTAGGTATAGTACGGTAAGACCACAACACACTGGGGAGTTCCTCTACCCATCCTCTCTTAAGAACATCAAGTTTAGCTTTCAGGGTATGATTGATGATTTTATTAATCGCTTCAACTTGACCATTAGCTTGAGGGTGATTTGGCATAGAGAAGTGTTTGAGGATGTCGAACTCCTCACAAAAATTAATGAAGCTATGGTTGTCGACTTGTTTCCCGTTGTCAGTCACGATAGAGCGTGGTATCCCAAATCTGTATATGATGGATTTCCAAATGAAATCCATAGTCTTTTGCTTGGTTATCTTAGCCAGGGGCTCGGCTTTTGCCCATTTCGTTTCCCCTTTTTCGGTTGGCATAGGGCCAATTAAATCGACCCCTCATTGAAAATTAAACATATATCTTGCAGAGTGATACCGAATATTCGAGTAATTAGCATATTTTAAGAACTTAGGTAGATTTAGAGTTGGCTTCTATACCGTTGAAGTCTAATTTGAGGTTTTCGTTTAAGAATACATCTCAGTTGATTTTTGAATATATAGGTAAATCCGTCTTGCCACCCTTATCGATGGTGACATTATATTCAATTGCTAGAAATAGACTCATTTTTTCCCTAAGATTCTACATTGGTACAATTCTATTGATTTTGTTGATGATTTGAATGCGGTTAAAGGTGTTGATTCTAGCCAAGATCATTTTTTTAATGCGTTCAATTGTGATTCTATTATAGGGTTTGTTTCAACCTTATTTGGTGGTGATTAGATCACTTTTATCTCTAGTTGGGGTAGTAGAGATGGAGAATATTCCAATTGGAATTGTTGATGGAGAAGTTTGTTTGTATTTTTTTCATTAAATAGCTCAAATTTCTTCCTTACAGAGGAATTTCTAGATGAAGAATTTTTTTAATATTTTGTTCGTTGTAGTGGAATTCGTGTTGATATCGAGATTGTTAAAATTTGGGTGTGATCCGAATTTTTTGTTGAAAATAATTGAGAGTTCTAACTAAAATGCACGTTAAGAAGAATTCTAGTTGGAATGCTATTATGAAATCTTATTCAAGTTTACTAGGCGAATTCTAATTGAAATTCTATTTGGAAGTCCATTGAGAGTATGAATTTTTGTTTGATTTGAAAAGGATTTTGGGATTAAAAAAAATCAAGTTTTTGAAGTAAAGGACCTGAGAGTGGGCGCAAGATGAAAACCGCACGACGCTTGGGTGGCGCCGCGGCTCCACGAGTTCTTCCTCCCTGCATTGTTTTAGTTTCCTTTTTCTTTTTGGACTTTGGTTTTGTCATTCTACTTCAACTACAACTCAACTATAAGAGTTTGGACGTTCTCTATTTGTTCCTTATATATATTTGACTCTTCTCTACAATTTCGTTGGATTGGTTTTTTCTCATAAGAAGTTAGAAATATTGTAAACACATAATCTTTGTATTCTTTCTCCATATTATAATAAAATCTCCATTATCTGTAAATTATTTTATTCTTGTGATCAATTACTTCATATTTTGGCTATATTCTCTTATCTTTTAACAACAACTTGATATTAAAGCATTTCAGTCCATAACAGATAGAATTATGATGAGCCATTGAAGTGATAATGAACATGAACGACATCATGAAAACCATTTCTGTATTCTTGAAGTTCTCTTGTAGAATTTAATTGGGATACTTGAATGATCAGACACCATTTCAGTAAATTAAATGAATAGGGACCACACAAGTGAAATGATTTTATGAAAATCATGACCATTCACTTGCACCAAAAAAAAAAAAAAAAAAAAAAAAAAAAAAAAATAGAAACTACTTTAAAAGAACTAATGATCAATATGGATGGACACATCTAATTATAACAAATTTTGGCAAATGGATTACATATTCAAAGCATTTATCAAAAATAGTTGTGATCAAATGTTTATGGCCTATTCATTTTCACGGTTCCCCCTTTCCAGTATATATTCGAAATAGATAGCAAAACTATTTTGATCTATTACCAAATCAAATCAGTAGCAGGACTTAATTATATCATGAGATTGCATACATTAAGCATTCGTATTCCAAGAATAGAATTCACAAATTGAATTTGTTATTATAACAGAATATAATATACACATAAACACATAAGAAAAAAATTGTCTTAAAATTGTTGGTGATTATGTATGGTGAATATGCTAATTATATTCTGAAATATTAAACAAAATAATGCTACTTACTTGAAATGAAAAAAAATAAATGCAAAAATGAAGAACTAAACAACGAAATTGTAAATCAAGGCTAGTGTTCAACACTGTCTTTAAGACGAATTTGCCCCGCTAGAGCGTTTACGGAATCTTGGTAATTCTTCCAAGATACAACGGTTTCTCTTTACTGTAGAAGCACTTCAAATGACAAAAAACAACGAACTCGAAATAGTTTTTCACTCTCTACTTTGAATGAGTTTTTATGCAATAAAAACTTTGATTATGCAATGAATTTGGTATGATACATTTAATGCATATGATATGGAATGAATTTAGACCGCTAAGCAAGTCCAATTTATAGATGTTGAGAGATTGTGACTAGAGAGACACGCCCTAAAATTCAGTAGGAACTGCTTGAGCATCTTTTTCAGAGACTTGGCCACTTACTGCACGCGAGTCGTTTGCTCGGGCGATCAAGTGATATGGCCAGTTTTTCCCTTTTTAGCCTTTCTTTGGATCCAAGTACTCCATGATCAGATCTCGATGAGTAGAATAAGTTAGTCTATTCATACGCATGAATTGACTATCAGAACCTATCCAAATACTTGGTCGAAAGTGATACAAAATTAATATTTTATAAACTTAATTCCAACAATTTCAAGAAAAAAATTGGGTGTTTTTATTAAAAACTGAAGATGAAACTTTTAATGTCTTTAAGGATTGAAAATACAAGTTGAAAATCAAACTGATCATAAGATAAAAAATCTTAAGGACTGATTATGGTTTAGAATTTTGTAATTATGAATTCAATGATTTATGCAAAATGCATACGGTACTTTTAGAAAGAGAACTGTCACCTATACACCTCAACAAAATGACATTGTTGAAAAAATGAATAGAACTTTTTAAATAAAGTAAGATGCATGTCATTAAGCTCAGGCTTACCTAAACTAATGGGTGAAGTTTTTTTAAATTGATGCTTATCTTGTGAATATGAGTCATACTAGTGCTTTAAATTTTAAAGTGTTTCAATCTGTATGGACTAAAAAACTTGTTGATTATTCTCATAAAAAAATATTTGGTTGTGCTGCATATTTACATCAAAACATAAGAAAAACTAGAACATAGATCACCTAAGTATGTTTTCTAGTATTATGGTGAGAATGTTAAAGGGATATTTTGTGGATAAAAGAAGAAAGAGGGCATAGAGTCATAGTAAAAAGGAATGTCATCTTTAATGAATCACTTATGCCATGTTTACAAGGAAAGATTGAGAACTTAATTATAAAGGATGTTCAAATTAAGGTGGAGACACCTCATTTAGAAAAAAAAGATACTCATCCTGGAAATGAGGATCTTGGTCAAACTAAGGATGAACCTTTAGAAGTTAATGAATTTTCTCAGGAAATTGATCTTGATGACCATTCTGAGATTGCAACTCTGCCTCTTAATGAGTATCAACTCACAAAAGATAGGCAGTAAAGGCAGATCAAATCTCCCATCGATTTGATAATGACGACTTTGTCTCATTATTCATTTATCAAGAAGAGGCTACTAGCGAAATTAACTCCTATGATAATGCAATTAAGGGTAAATATTATGTAAATGTTTAGCTGCAATGGAAGAAGAAATGGCTTCTCTCCTTAAAAATAATACTTGAGAGGCTTAAGGGCCATAAACTAATTGACTATAAATGGATCTATAAGATAAAATAGGAAGAATGGGGGCAAGGATAATATAAGATACAAAGCTAAGCTTTTAACTGAGGGGTTTATACAAAAAGAAAGTGTAGACTATAATAAGATTTTTTTCCCATAGTTAAATACACTACCATTAGAACCATTGTAGTACTTGTTGCTCAATTTAGGTGGTAACTTGATTAGTTAGATGTTAAAAATGCATTCTTTTATAGTGAATTAGATGGGCAAATTTACATGAAACAATCTTTAGGCTTTATAAAAGGTAATTCTGACAAAACTGTGTTTGTTAAGAAAATTCTTGCATGGTTTGAAACAAACTCAAGGACAATTATACTAAAGATTTGATTCTTTTGTCTTGCAACTTGGTTTTCAAATAAGCAAGTGTGATACTTGTCTTTACTATGAGGGTAATGGTGGGATAAAATCTTTGTACTTGGTACTTTATATTGATGATATGCTTTTAGCTAGTGATAAAAAATTTGAAATTGGTGATATTAATCAAAAGCTTGGATTTGAATTTGAAATGAAAAATCTTGATTCTGTTAAGAAGATTCTTGGTATGCAGACTGTTAGATATAATTATATATAATATTATTGTATAATATTTAGTTTCCTTTTTTGTTTACTTTAGTTTGTAGTATATAAACTCATTGTAATTTATTTTGCCCTAATTTTTGGAGACTCTTACAATCGGTTTTCTTCCACCATCTCTTAGTTCTTCTCTTCTAATTTGATTTATCAAATTAGTTTGTATTATTCACATGGTATGAGATCGATCCTTCTAGGGTTTGGGATTATCTTCTACGTCCTCTTCTTTCTCCGTTTCCTTCCCTTTTCCCTTTTCTTTCTTTGCTTCATCTCCAGCTGCTGGTCTCGATCATCATGGTTAGGAATTGTAGTTATTGTTGATTAAATAATAAAAAAACTTGAATATCGATCAAAGTTGTCTCTAAATCGAAGCGGTTGTGGGTTGTTGATCGGGGTCTAGGTCCGTAGGTTGATTGTCGTTGCTGGTGTCATGGTGTGTTCTGGACTCGGTTGTTGGTGTTGTAGTTATTCTGGGCTCCTGTTCTTTTAGTTATAGGCCTTAATAATTTTGTTGAGCTCTGATTTGTAGGCTTTTATTTTGGGCCTCAGTTATTGATTTGTGGATTGCTTAGTTTTATTTTGAGCTTGTTTGTGGTAACTTGTTGGTTTAATAAATATTGTTGTTTGGTTTTGTTTAATTGTTGCTTCTTGATTTCAAATGACAATTGAAAGTGATGATTCGCTTAAATCAATTAGTATCAAATTAAATGGTAAAAGTTACTCATATTGGAGTACAGTGATGAGAAAGTTTTTAAAGGGAAAAAGATTGTGGGGCTATGTTAGTGGAACTGTTGTAAAACCTAAGAACACTACTGAGAATTATGTGATAGAGTTGGATAATTGGGAATCAAATAATATGAAAATTCTTACTTGGATTCATAATTCCGTTGAACAATCAATTGGTACACAGTCGGCAAAGTTTGAAAAAGCAAAGGAAGTTTGGGAACATTTTCAGAAGTTATACACTAAGTCTAACTTTGCAAAGTAGTATCAGTTGGAGATTGATATATGAGCTTTACAACAGAAGAATTTGAGCATTCTCGAGTTTTACGCTGCTATGAATTAAATTTGGGATGAGTTGGCTCTTACGGAATTAGCAGGACTGAAGACATGTGAAGATTATATTACTTTTAGAGAGGAGCAGCGATTAGTTCAATTTTTATGGCACTTTGCAGTGATTTTGAGGAACTTAGAGGCTCTATCTTGCATTGCACTCGACTTCCTTCAGTTGATTCGGTAGTTAGTGAACTTGTAGCTGAGGAAACACATTTGAAATCTCTTGTAGAAGAAGTATATATTCCTCCATCTAGCACCTCAGTGTTGGTTGTACACTCTCGACCATCTATGCAGAATCAAAACAATGGTTATATGAGAGTTGCTAGTGATGAGTGTAACTTTTGCAAACAAAAGGGACATTGGAAGTCTCAATGTCCTAAACTACTGAAGAAATAATAGCCACAACCATAGTAGCGATCCTATCGTTCCAATGCTAACATAGCTGCCACCATGCCACCTACTGACTCGTCTGTACTTGGAGTACCACTTTCCTCCAGTCCCATGTTAACTAATTTAGCAGAGCAGTTTCAAAAGTTCTTAGCCACACAACCACATGCTATGTCAGCCTCTACTCATATAAGTTTGTCATTTCAGAGTCATTCGGGTATTTCTTCCTCATGGATCTTTGACTCAGGAGCTTCCAAACACATGTTGTCTAACTCAATTTTTTTTAATGAATTACGTCCTTCTAACTCTTCTACGTTTGTTATGACCACTGATGGCATACTATTGCCTTTAACAGGTATTGATTTTGTTAACACACATAATTTATCGCTTTTAGATGGCTATTGTATTCCAACTCTTACTTTGAATCTTATTTCTATTGGCCAATTGTGTGATTCAGGATACGTAGTTCAATTTTCTTCTACTACTTTTCATGTACAGGATCCTTGATCTTAGAAGCTGATTGGGATAGACCATAGACAAGGAGGATTATATGTTTTGGACAATCTGAGACGACCACATGTTGCAACCTCTGGTGTTGACTTGTCATCTTTCTGTTTGAATTCATCGTCTTTTTGTTTTTATTTGTGGCATTCTCGTCTTGGACATGTTTTCACTAGTCATTTGAAACTTTTAGTTTCTAAGGGTTAATTGGGAGATTTACAAACTCATGACATTTCTAATTGTAGTGGTTGCAAATTAGCTAAATTTTCTACTTTACCTTTTCCTCGAAGTGTTTTTCATTTTGTTGCATCATTTGATCTTGTTCACTCTAATGTATGTGGACCTATTCGTATTGCTACAAAAGAAGGATCTAGATATTATGTATCTTTTATTGATTATTATAGTCATTATTGTTGGATTTATCTTAGGAAACGACGATCTGACTTTTTTTTGTTTATCATTCTTTTAGAGCACTTATTAAAACTCAACATTCTTCTGTAATTAAGTGCTTTAGATGTGACTTAGGTGGAGAGTATACTTCGACTAATTTCTCTAAATTGCTTGCTCTTGACGGCACAATTCATCAAACCTCGTGTACTAATACTCCACAACAAAATGGTGTTGCTGAACGAAAGCATAGGCACACTGTAGAAATTGCTCATTCCCTTATCTTGTCTGCCAAAGTCCCTAGTGAATTTTGGGGAGAAGCAGTTTTCACTGCTATTTCTTTAATTAATAAGATTTCATCTTCTTACACTTCAGGTTTATCACCCTTTGAAATATTGTATGGGCATCATCCTAATTACTCCTCATTAAGAGTCTTTGGTTGTACTTGCTTTGTTCTTCGTCTTGAGGTCGAATGTAGTAAGTTGACATCTCGCTTTGCTATCTGTGTTTTCTTGGGTTCTGGGCAGGGACAAGGGTTATTGCTGCTTTGATCCCAATAATAAAAAGTTATATGTTTTTTGCCATGTTGTATTTTTTGAGCACATTCCATTCTTTTCTATATTTGATAATACTCATGAAGTGACTAAAATTGATCTTATTCTTATTGATCCATTCTCTGATGACATTGACAGACCACTTTTCCATATTCCATGTACTGTTGATTCTTCATGTCCTACAGGTACACATGCATCGACTCATGATATCCCTTCTCCTTCTGCGGCCACCTAAGTACTATCTGAGATCGATGATCCAGCCTTGCTTCCTCTTTTCCTCGATATCCTTAGCATATTCGTAAGTCCACATAGTTACCTGATTTTACTTATTCTTGTTATTCTGTGTCCTTTTGTTATTTTCTAACCTCCATTCACAAGCTAGCTGAACCCTCTTCGTATAAAGAATCTATTCTGGATCCTATTTGACAACATGCTATGGCTGATGAATTCTTCGATCTTCATAAGGCAGACACTTGGGACTTGGTTGCATTGCCTTCAGGTAAACATGCTATCGGTTCTCGTTGAGTTTATAAGATTGAAACCAAATCTGATGGTTCAATTGAGCGTTACAAGACTAGATTGGTTGCTAAGGGTTTTACTTAGCAATATGGTATGGATTATGAGGAGATTTTTGCTCCTGTTGCCAAGATGACCACTGTTTGTACACTTATAGCAGTTGCATCTGGTCATCAGTGGAGTCTCTCTCAGTTGGATGTCAAAAATGCTTTTTTGAATGGAAATCTTCAAGAGGAGGTTTATATGGTTCCTCATCCTAGTCTTTCTCACTCTGCTGGCATGTTTGTAAGCTTAAGAAAGCAATTTATGATCTCAAACAAGCACCTCGTGCCTGGTTTGAAAAATTTTCCACTGTTGTTACCTTTCTTGGTTTTGCATCGAGTCATCATGACTCTGCCATATTCTTTAGATGCACTTCAGTTGGTCGCATTCTACTTTTGCTATATGTTGACAATATGATTATTAATGGTGATGATGTTGATGGGATTGTAGATTTGAAATCAGAATTGACTCGTCATTTTGAAATGAAGGATTTAGGTGCATTATCTTATTTTTTGGGGATTGAAGTTGCTTCTTCTCCTAGAGATTATCTCCTCTCTATGTCTAAGTATACTATGGATGTTATTATGCGTGCTCATCTTACTGATACTAAAACTGATTATACTCCTCTTGAGTCCAACACTCGATATTCACCCTTTGACGGTGTACCCTCGGCTGATCCCACTTTGTATCGCAATTCGATTTCTGTTTTATCTTACAATCACACGTCCTGATATTACTTATGCCATTCACATTGTTAGTTAGTTAGTTTCAGCTCATACTACAGTTTATTGGGCAGCTGTTGTTCGTATTTTGCGCTATCTTCGTGGTACTTTCTTTCAGAGTCTTTTATTTCTGTCGACTTCCTCTTTAGTGGTTCGTGCCTACTCTGATGCTGATTGGGCCAGTAACCGTACTGATCGCAAGTTCACTACTGGTTTTTGTATATTTTTGGATGATTCCCTTATCTCTTGGAAGAGTAAGAAATAGACTGTTGTTTCTCGTTCCTTTACTGAGGCAGAGTATCATGCTATGACATTAACTACTAATATTGTGTGGTTGTGTTGTTTACTTGTAGACATGGGTATTTTTCATCATCTCCAACCCCTATGTATTTGATAATAAAAGTGCTATTCAGATTTCTCACAATTTTGTATTCCATGAGCGTATGAGCATATTGAAATTGACTGTCATCTGATTCGCTATCATCTACAGACTGGCACCATTTCTCTACCTTTTGTTTCTTCATCGTTATAGCTTGCTGAATTTTTTATGAAGTCTCATCCAACTCATCATTTTCGCTTCTTGCTTGACAAATTCTTGCTGCTTTTTGTTAAAGCATCGTGAGTTTGAGGGTGGATGTTAGATATAATTAGATATATTATTATTGTATAATATTTAGTTTCCTTTTTTGTTTACTTTAGTTTGTAGTATATAAACTCATTGTAATTTATTTTGCCCTAATTTTTGGAGACTCTTACAATCGATTTTCTTTCCCCATCTCTTAGTTCTTCTCTTCTAATTTGATTTATCAAATTAGTTTGTATTATGCACACAGACTATAAGAGATAAATGTAATGATTTCTTATTTTTGAATCAACATGGTTACATGAATAAAATTTGAAAAAGTTTGGCATGTTTGAGTGTAGACCTATTTTTTTACCTCTTAGTAATCATTTAAAATTTTCACATGATGGCTGTCCTAAAGCTAAGGAAGAATTTGATGCTTTATAAAAAATATTTTATGCAAATGTTATTGGATCTGTGATGTATTTGATGATATGTACTAGACCTGGTTTTACATATAGCATTACTAGACTTATCAAATTTATGGGTAACCCTAGGGAGGAGCATTGAGATGCCTTAAAATGATTGTTGAATACTTGAAAGTACTTGTCTAGGTTTGGTGTTTAGGAAAATAAAGAGAGATAACTTTAAAGGGATACAATTATCCTAAATTTGCTGGATATAGAGACAATACGTGATCAATTTCATCTTATTTTAATACACTATGTGGTATTGTTATAAGCTGAAAATTCCAATTATAGAAAGTTGTGACTCTATCTTCAACAGAGGCATAATATATTGTTTTACGAACAAGAGGAAACGTGATGCCGCTGAAGGAATGTCAAAACTTGAAGAAAAGAAATATTGATCAGCAGCTTTATGAACTGAAATTTTTTAATTATTTTACTGATTTTGAGTTTTTATTTATTTATTAAGTTTTTACTATTAATATGTGATGCTTGTTTGTCTGATTTTTATGAGTTATATGTAAAATGCATGAAATTTATTTGTCAAATTACATTTTGAATTCTTTATGTATCAAATCAGCTAATAAAAAATCGCACTCTGCTGGGAAAGATCATTGGCTAGGAGCATGTTTATTTAATTTATATGACTAGAATTTATTAAAATTGAAACTCCGTTTGTATTTTTGGCTAGAATTTAACGACAATTTAATTCTTTATGGAGCTTGTGACGAGAATTTATCAAAACTGAGACTCCGTTAGTATTTTGACTCATTCCTCAAATGCTTTATAATTTATAAACAAGCATTTTGTTGAATATTCATGCAAATTTTATGGTATTACCCACCAAAATACATAATTAGTTACTTATTTCCTGTAAACTCATCAATTTTTCTTGTTTTCATGACACGATGAAATATTTGGGAAATTTTCATTTTTATCTTGGGTGAGCTCAATTAGGAGTGAAATTTGGACCACAAAATGAATAAATCGACCAATCAAAATCAAACTAACCAATTTAGTTTGGTTTTTCTAATTGTTCGTGTAAGAATCACTTTTTTGGGAAGGGAATT
The DNA here is from genome assembly GCA_903798255.1 of Fraxinus quadrangulata. Lineage (NCBI taxonomy): Eukaryota > Viridiplantae > Streptophyta > Magnoliopsida > Lamiales > Oleaceae > Fraxinus > Fraxinus quadrangulata. Next base: position 89,376 of record CAIGRB010048790.1, on the reverse strand, counting down.
TTTCAGGTTTTTTCTGCAGGGATATGCCCCTATTTGACAACCAGATTTTTGGAAAAATAGAGATTTGAATGGTGATTTTTAGAAGAATATATGGTTAAAAAAGGAAAAATATTTAAATTTATCTGTAGAATATTTTATTGTGTGAATATGTGATTGAAAATTAACATATAAAAAATGAGTTCTGAAAGTACAATGTCAAATAGGGCTGGGAGCAATATTGAACTGACCTAATATTATAGTAATTAGTTGACCTATTGGATTAGAGTTGACAAAGACATGATATACCTTTGTTAAATTACTAGTGGGGTGAACGTGCTTCGCACGTTATTTGGATAATATCAAAAGGAAATTATCCAAAGAATGATTCGTAATGTTCGATAATTAAACTATCATAAGCAACATCAGCCTCTGTAGACATTCCTCCTAAAACACAAGGTGAAATAGAACATTAAAATCTAATGACTCAAAGTGTTACTCAAAATCACCAGACAGTTAAACAATTGAAAAAGAAAACTGAAAAGATGAGAAACATATGCTATATCACATTCTATATATTTTTGGTCTACTACAAATTCATGAAAATACAGAAAGATTCAGGTTAAACAACCATGTGATCAATATGTTGGAGAATGAGAAGAAGAAACTGGGTATGAGATCTCTCTGAAGTAAAGGTGGCAATCTGAACAGCATCTATAATCACAGTTTTAATGGAAGAAATTATGGGGTGTGTAACGTGTGCGGATCATAGCATTATGTGAGACCAGCTTTCATTCTCTAATGTAAATCATACAATGTTGTCCAATTTTATTACTCGAAATGAAGAAATCAGTTAGCAGCGTATGGTTGGAAAAATAAATCAAAAGCATTCTATTTCTATACATCAGATGCCAAATGATTTTTCTAATCTCCACATGAGGATCCCATGCAAGAAATCAAGATAGGACAAACAATAATTTTCATATATTTATAAATGAAATCATTCAAATTTTAATTTCTACTCAACCAAAAGATAGAAGAAAATTTATACATCAGGCAGCATACATACCCACTGCTGGAAGCTATTAAGCAGTTGCATTAAATAATCAAATAAGAGCAAGTCACTTATCAGGTACTTGTTCACTATATTTGAATTCTTTGTGCAAGTGCAAATTTCATGTGCTCTCTGACTCGAAATATTATTTCGCATGCTCTTGGTACAGACAAAACCCGACTCACCATAGTGTTCCTCCATTCATTCATCAAACTCTATCCAACATGCCGACCGGTAATTATTGCTCCCCGTGGTATGCTCCTCATGATGAATTTCAAAAGTGGAATGTTACCATACCTTTTCACAATTTGAATAGCCTCGAGTTGTCTGCCGAGGAAAATGCCATTAAGCCAAGTAGGCAGTCACAAGTACAGCCAGGAGTACATTTGTTTGGTTACGTTTTCCTCTTGGGTGAAGGATAGTAGTGTTTTAGGAGTTAACTATTAGCGGTTTGAGAAGCTTGTTGGGGAGCATTGGAGAAAAAGAAACACATGATTGAATCTAGAAACTACTTCTTAAAATTGATCCATCTTTTAGTGTTAGATAAATGACACACCCATCGCAATCACCAAAGTTGAATGTGGAAGGCTTTGACAAATATTGTTGTAGAATGTAAAGTGTTTGAAGTATTGACTGAAGAATGGTATATCACATAGTAGTGTTTTCGGAGTGAGCTATCAGCAGTTTGAGAAGCTTGTTGGGAAACATCGGAGATAAAGGGAACATGATCGAATCTGGAAACTACTTCCTAAATGGACCCATCTTTTAGTGCTAGATAAAGGACATACCCGTCGCAATCACCAAAGTTGAATGTGGAAGGCTTTGACAAATATTGTTTTGGAATGTAAAGTCTTTGAAGCATTGGTTGAAAAATGGTATATCACATAATTATTTATATTTCCCAGGGTATTCAAATTGTGGAAACGTATGGCAACATTTCAATTTCATAAATCATCTTCCCAGGTGAGGAGCATGCCACGAGAAATAATAATTAATGGCCGGTATGTTGGATAGAGTTTCATGAATGACTGGAGGAACACTATGGTGAGTCGGGTTTTGCCTGTACGAGGGGCATGCGAAATAATGTTTCGAGTAAGAGAGCACATGAAATTTGCATTTGCACAAGGAATTCAAATATAGTTGACAAGTACATAATAGTCGATGCTGGGGAAGTAATTTTCTGTATCTTCTTAGTACTTCTTCAAATCTATGAAACATCCTTCGACAAAAACATCTTGATCATGTGTTGAGCCTGCAAGAAAATATGGTAAAAATGATATCATTGCTAACTGAACTATAACAATGATATTATTTTGAATGTATCTTTTGGTCACCCAGGTCATAAGAGCAATCATATACATTCAGCACAATAATCTCATTCTTACTTCATTGACTTGAAAATAGGTACCATTGAGTGGAAAGCTTCCTCTCATAGTTGTTCTGTAGGGTATCTGTCATAATTGGAAATAATGGATTATTTTAAAAATAGGAATTTTTTTGTGCAAGTTCTTTTTCGGTGTCATACTTTCTTATAGATGCCATTAAAAATAAAAACGTTTTACGGCCTCCCTTACAAGAAGTGTGCCTCTAACGGTTTGGAAGTTTCCTTCGCGAATACTATTGCATGAAAAACATGTTTCATCAGTGCACATATTCCTAGAATCTTGAGAGTTGCAATGTCTATCTGGTGGCTGAAATACTGTCTGCAATTTCACCTGATATAGAACATTGATATGTATATTAGAATCAATTAGCGCTAAGGTGAATTTTAGGTTGGTTCGTTGTATAATTTGCTTTGTCGTCTGAATTTACGTACTTCGCTTACACAAAAAAAATAGATTTTTTTTCATGACGATGCACACCTTGGCAACTTCAGAGGTATCAGCATTGCTTTCTGTACTTCTTAGAGATGTTTTCAGATTATTGTGTTGCATTTATATCATCGCTCTTATGGCCTAGGTCACCAAAAGATACATTCAGAATAATATCATTGTTATAGTTGAGTTAGCAATGACATCATTTGACATTTGAGTTAGATATGAATGGAACTATAACTAAGTAATATAATTCAAAACTGCAGAGATAGCTATGACTATTAATAGATATTCAATATTTATGTAGGCATTTGTAGAAAGACATGCAGACTTGATGGTGGATAATAGAACACTAAAGTGCATAAAGACATGAATTACTTCTAAAGCGACAGCTAATTCATCCTCGATGGCAACATTGTCATCGTTAATGCAAAGACACATTCAAGATATATCTCCATCCCAATCGTGGAAAACATTTTAAAATTTAAATCATAGCCACCCTACAAATACTTTCATCGTAATCACAATACAATTAGTTGCTGCAAAAAAAGAATATAAGAAAATATAGCCTATTTGGATACAAGTGTTAAAAGTAAATTTCTGGTGCACTGCCATCTTTACAATTTTCTTTCTATTATTTCAGATGTAGAAGTTTTCTAAGTTGTAATGTTTAAATCATATACTCAAATAGGTAGACATTTAAGAGCGAAGGATTAATTTCATATGTTACATGTGTTTGTGGAGTTGAAATAATGTCATCCATTAGTATCAGCATCTAGAAAATATTTGTTACAACAAATATCTACTGCAATTTTTCTTCTATATAAAGTCATTCTGTCTGAAGAAATAGATTCTATTGGATGTCCAAGAATAAAGTATTCTATGTATTTCGCAAAAAAAAAAAAAAAAAATTGCATTGTTTGGCCTATGCAAAAAAGCTTTTATGTTAGATTAAACAACTAATATAAATATAAAAGACAACGAAATATTGTAATAAATTGTAAATATAATACTTACCCATTATTTGCACACGGCTGGTAAGACATGACTTCTACTTCTATTTTTTTGTTCCTATATTTCCTCATATCTTTGCCGATGGAAAATGATGAAGATAGCAACAAATAGTGGATCATATCTAATATTGGAAGTGCACATTCTATGATTTGTTGTGGTGTATGAGTAATGTTGCTACAACCATATATATGAAATTTCCATTGATATTTACATGAAAGAGATATCATTCATTGCCTGGATATGAACATGGAATTAATAGAGAATTGCATGTTATCCAGGGTCGAGCAGCTATTGGTACATGGCCGTTTAAGTATGTGTTTAAATGACTGACATCGAGAGAACGTTGATCTCAAGTTGCAGTTCCTTCGTTTATACTTTTCATCGCTATATATTGGCTATTCCATTCAAGCTCGAACACAAAATCTAGAATTCCATATTTCTTTGAAACAAGGTTGCAATCGTCTTTGATACGTCACCTCAACAGTGTCAATTCGAACTCGATATGATAGTAATAAATAATTGTAAATTAAATATAGTATGTAATAAAATATTTTGAGATAAACGAAGTTTACTAACGTTAATATTGATGTCTTGTGTTATATCGATTATAGTTTTCAGTGTATCTCTTTTGTGCAAATTGCTTGTTCCATCGTCCTAATACCCACTGCATAACATAATTGAAATTAGTTTAAAATATATAAAGGTAAAATTATAACAGTGAATTTATCTAGATTATTTACCCGGATGGATTTTTTACTATCCAATCTCTAATTTCTTTGTATCTCTCCATAGGATAGTTTTCTAAAGGAAAGCTCTTCGAAAATTATATTTCTTTTCCCCTACCTTTTTTTCCTTTTGTGAAGCTTTCAACGCGTTGAGATGTTGAACTTCTATGGAGAGAAACATCTTCTTGAACATAAGTTATAGTAGCCTGCATGTTGGATTGCCATTCCGATAACTTATTCAATACACTACTATTTTCTTCACTGATATATGATGTTATAGAATTCAAACTCATATCGAAGTAAGTTTTCATGCTTGCTTGCATGTCTTCGTAGTGCTATTTTTCTGACTGTTGTTATTATTGAAAGTGTTCTTGTTGCTAGTTGTGCTGCTGTTGAAATAATTCTTGTTGGTTTTGAAGAATTGCTTGGTAGTGATTTCCTGATTCATCAATTATGTCTGTTTTGAAGGTGTTGCACAAATTTGATACATCTAATGCTACATGTTGTCTATGTATGTTGAGAATCTCCTCCATGTCTTCTCTAGTATGTTGTCTATGTACATTGAGCATCTCCTCAATTTCTTGTTTAGTGACATAATTATAGCCATTAGAAGAACTTGGCCCAAGTCCAACCGATGTCATGGGATGAGTATCCGTGGGAGTTTGATGTGCTACATTGTTTATCTCTCCCATCAAAATGCGATCTAGTACGTTATGTTCATTATCATATGGTAATGAAAGAGTGGTATACCATATTGTTTCCAACTTTTCTTCATCAAGCTCCAAAATTACAATCACTTCAATCTGTAATGGGATTAACTTAAAAATATACGATGAAATGCATAATTTAATGGAATAAAGAGATATAATGAAATAATCAAAATACCTTTTTAGTAGTCAAGTATGTTTAACTATTTTTCTGTTAAAATTTTATTCGGCTTCCATCTATATAATCTTGCCTGTGCTGTTTTGTATCTACGGCGTCTGAATTTTACTCCAATTCGTGGAAAAGCTTCGTAAATCCAATACTAAATGATAATTAATATAAAAGTTAGATAGTACATATAAATTTTACGAGAAAGTATATATAAACTTTACATCTGCAAAATTTAAGAATATAAGAAAATACTGAAATACCTGAAATGCTAGTGGATATCCATGCAGTGTATATTTACATTCATCTTCGTGATTCTATTGCATTTTGTGTAGTCTTTGGAGGTGGGATTGTTGCAGTGAATTTAATAAAACAAAGTATGATGTACGACCCCAAGGATAGTCAATGAAGTTGTTAACATCCTCAACCATGCCTAGAGTTCTATAATCAATATTTCTTCCTGCAGGTTTTAACAAACACTCTACCAACATCGCCAACCCCAGCTTAAATTTATCTTCTTGATGCTGAAAGAGATAAAATGCTTCAAAAAGCATTGCCATGCTAATTTTTTTTGTACCATTGAAATACTGATTTCTAAGTCTACTATTATTGGAGTTAAGAGTAAATGAGACCTCATGGCATGGTAAGCCTGTGGTAAGGCCGAATTCTTGTATATCAAAGCGTGACAAATGATCATCTAATTTAACCCAAACCTCATTGTTTTTACCACAATCTACAAATCTCATTATGAATTCATGGACTAATTTACTGCTAAATTGTTGTTCATCTTCTCTATACATTAGTCCATATATAAATCCATGATACTTACTACTCAATAAAGAGGATAGTTCATCAGCATCTATGAGCTCTACAAAATCTTTCAGATATCAATAATTTGGAAATTGAGTGATGGTGACAGAAACCACTGATCTGGAGATAGTATATATTGTAAAGACATCTGTAAAAATACAATTGAATTGAATTTATCAAATTGGATTCTGTGTGGTGAGACATGAAGGCATGGGATGTGTAGGAAATATGTGACTCCAAACCATGTCTCCGTGAAAGATGGAGACATGGTTCGTATGGCGTACTTTCGTTGTGGACAAAGACAGACACTGTGTCTCTGTGCACAACTGAGACACGACGTGTCTCCATCTACAACTGAGACATGACGGGTCTCCGTGTCTCATGGAGACATGGGGTGTCTCCGTGTGTCATGGAGACACACACTATGTCTTTGTGTCTGACGGAGACACAACAGAGACATGATGCGTGTCTCCATGCACAACGGAGACATGGTGTGTCTCCGTCAGATACGGAGACACAGTGCTGTGTCTCTGCGCATCTTTGCCGGAGATAGCTCACCTTTTCTGGCTGAGTGGCGAAAGTGGTGGTGGCTGCACCAAATTGGAGATGGATAAATTTAGTTGGAAGTGTGAATGGTGTTTTGAAATGATGATTGTGAATGTGATAAGAATGAATTGGTTGAAAATTGAAAGAGTGAATGTTTGGATAGGTAGTTGAGTGGGTAGGTGGAAGAGTGAATGCAAGTAGTTATAATTAGGCAGAAAATTTGTTAAAAAAATTATTCAAAATTGGTTTTAATTAAATGAAAATACAAAGAGTTATATTAGTAGAGGTAATTCAAATTATGATGAATTAAACAAGCTGAAAATCCAATCATACTTCAACCAAAGCATTACTTAAATATATATCCAATACAACATGTTAAACAGACATAGAAGCTAACTATACAATTGATGTTGGGTTGAATAACTAATTCACCAGACAAAATCAATATTTTTTAAGCTTCATATATCAGCATTAGTACAACTCAAATTCCATTGATTTTGAATGAGACAAAAGCAAATAAATTCAAATCTAGTTGTGTAGTTATAATTAATATTAAAGATAGAAAATTTGTTTAAAAAAACATTTAAATTGGTTTTAATTGAATGAAAATACAAAGAGTTATACTATCACTTATAATTTAAATGAATATGAATTAAACAACGACTTAAATATATACTGACTGCATAAGAGAATTGTATTACTACTGATATGAAAATGCACAAGAGAATTGTATTACTACAAATATAAAAATTCAATTGAATATGAACAAAACATTACTTAAATATATATCCAAAACAAGATGTCAATAGTTATAGAACCAAACTATGATGTTTTCTTCAATAACTAATTCATCATACAAAATCAATATCCTAAACTTTATACATCATCAGCAAAATTCAAATTCCATTCATAGGAATGATAGAAAAGCACCAAAAACTAAATATGTCACAAAAACTATCTTCAAATTGCATTGAATGTTATCCATCCAATTGTTTAACATTCTGTTGCATCATTCATCACTTAGTAAGTCATCAACTTCATCACCTGACTGACTAACTTCAATTGCTTTCCATTTCTCGCCATCATCTTTTTCAACTTCATTGGAAGCAAAACACAACTCTCTTTTTGCTGATTATTTGTTACAACCATCTCAGGTGAAATGCAGTGATTTAGCTAATGGAGTTAGGGATGTGCTTTCATCAACACTGTCATGTGGACTTTTTGTCGTTGTTGAATTTTCATTTATAACAAATACAAAGTCATACTTGTACTCTTCTCCATTTTTCTGTTTCACAGCTTTGACATAGAAAAACAACTCTTCATTTTGTAAAGGCAGTATAGATTTTGGAAAAGTTGTTTCCTGGAAAAAAAAGAAGAAGACGGTCTTTAAGTAAGTAAATGAATGTTAACAATGTAAATGTAAATGAATGTCTAATATATTAATGTGTTTAGATATGCACCTGAGTAATTTCTTTCATTAACATGAGTGCTGAGTATTGTGAAAACTTTTAGCAGGTTCTCCTATCAGTGTAGCATGAATACATCCAGATGAATCTTGCAATTTGATAAAAGCTCTTGCTCTGTTAATAACAGAATATAGAATTCATTGAATTGATAGATGATATAAAAGATGAAAAACATGTATTTTATTATCACTTTGGAATACCACGAGCCCGAGAATATCTGTAGAATGAACAGCAATGGATCTCATTGAAATCAACATAAGTATATTTATTGCAGTTGTTGCAAGACATATACCAGAAGTATTGATCACGGTGTTGGACATCTGCCTTTTCTCTTAACCAAAAGTAGCTTTGCTATGATAATAGAATAAAAAACATGTTTGAAAAAGAAATGGAGAAAAATGTAGAATGCAAATATTAAATATAACAATGAGGCATCACCACAAGTAAAAGATCTTCTACATGTCTAATCGGAGTGATTTTGTCTTCTTTTGTAATAGACACTCTTGAGGAAGTCAATTCATAATAACACCTTTTAGCTACAACGTCATTCAGCTTTTGAGAATTGGTATCCACCCTTTATATAAGATTGATTAAAATAGTAATCAAACTAAATACATGAAAGATTGATTAAAACATAATGCTAAACTTATAACAAAGGAAGATAGATTCGAAGAATGACTACGAGGACTTCAATCGAGTAGCTTGTTTGAAATGAAGATCAATGATGAAAAAGCTACTTGGCTTTGTGGAAATTGAAAGACCTGTTATAATAATTAATAATTAAGTGAAAATTTGTACTTAAGGTAATAGTGGATGAATATATATATTTATGTAAATCTACCGTTGAAAGATGATACTTTAAGTTGTTTTCCAAAAACTATTGGTCTCTTAGTCATGTTATTAGAAATAACAGCACATTCTCTCTCCACGAAACCATTCCACATAGTTAACACTATTATTTGAAAGCTGTGAAAAAAGATTAGAAGGTATAATAGTTACATAGTTGATATAATCAATTGAAGTTGAAAATATAGTAAACTAAGTAGATGCACAAACTCATCATTCACAATAATGGCATCTTGAACATAAGATTGCAATCCAAAGTGTGTTTGAATCAATCTTTTTGGTCGAATATCAATAGCTGCTCCAAGGATAGCTAAAAAGATTGATAGAGAAATAAATAATAATTAGTAGGTGTATGTATAAAAAAAAATAAGTAGTAATAATGAAAAAGGAAAGTATTAGAAATTACAAATGTTTGTGTTTGTATCCATCTAGTCTTGTACTTGATGAAAATGAGTAAAAACATACGTAGAAGACAATAGTGCACTATAGTCTTCCCGAATTTCTTGTATTCTAGTTGTTCCAGAAATCGTCCACTGAAATTCACCTATGCTTTCCTTAAACTGTGGTGGTGTGTATCTAATAGTGGCATTAGATATCAAATATGTCTTAGATAGAATGAATCTATCTTCAAGAGCAGATATGTTAGGATCGAAAATCGTAGCCTGCATCTTATTCCCCTTTTATACCAAAAGAATAATAAGAAGAGGATAATAATAGTTTTCTATATATATAAATATATAAGAAGGAAGATACCTCTGTGTCTATTAACGTCATTTTGAAGAATCTCGTCGAACCATTTCTAGCCGATTTGGGTGAAGTCTTTTTAGCAACAATAACTTTAGCAGTCCAATCACTTTGGCTTGGATGGATATTTGGGATGGTTCTGTAATTCTTACTCATTTTTCCTTGTAAGAAGAAACTATAATTAGAAATATTAAAATCACCGTGCAAATTGTGAAGTTAGCTTTTTGATTGAGAGTGGATATACAAGGGAGAAGAGGAGGAAATAGAACGGCGTAGACAATGAAGTTGCATTATACACACATATATATGTGCCTCCATGGCAAATGGAGACACGGGGTTTCTCGTGTCTCCGTTCGACACGGGCGTGTCTCCAACATGGAGACATGATGTCTCCGTGCGCACACACGGAGACATGTGTACTTCGTCTGTTTTATTTATTTATTATAATTTTTTTTGTAAAGGTGACACCATGCCTCCGTTTGTGTGTCATGCCTTCATGTCGGAGATATTGACTTCAGAAGTTTCACAAATTCATTATAGCCAATTTTTTTTAAAAGTAGAAACACACAATCCTCACCAATTCATTATAACCAAATGATTTTCTAATAGAAAAGTATGAAGTTTTTCATATTTCCCTAATATAACACTACAATAACCTCTAAAAACTTCAACAAGAGAAATGAGAAATAACTGAATATATTTCGAGTAAATAATATCATCATCATAATAATGAATATTACACTTTCAATTCACTTCATCCAATACTAAAAATAATTTGTGTACATAGGTTTGAGTTGATAGTGTAGCCAAGAATAACTGTTTGTCTAGTTTTATTTTACACATCTGAAAGCCTCTTAAGTAAGGATATTGGGTGAAAACTTCTATCAGAATTTGTTACATCCTTAGAATTCTGCAATATGGGACATAGCAACAGTTGTTTCCAAATTCCCTGCATGCTCAAATACACATACTTTAGTTGACATCTTGTAATTGTTAACTGGAGTAGCCTTCCAATCAATCAATCTCTGAATAATGAAATGACTCTCTTATCCTTAGTCTGCAACATGTGAAGATAGTAACCTTTGAGATTAGATAACCTATATTCTCAAACACTCCTAATGTAGCAGATAGCAATTTACTGTGAAGATATTGTTTCAAAGTATTTTAGAATCAGCAAAATCTTCTCTTCCAAATGACCATCAATTGTTTGATATATGCCAAATCATTCCCTCCTATAATGATATCATTAACATAAATAACAATTACATTGTGAGTTAGAAGTGTCCAAATAAATTTCGTAAGGAGTTCAACTATAGCATATAATAACAGCCAACCTTACAAAATATATTCATGAAATGTTCGTAGAATAAAAACAACAGTTTTCAATGTTAGATTTCTTATTAACAATTGAAAAGAAGATGGAAGTAAACAATAAATAATAGGTTATAACAATTGGTACGGAAGAAGAGATAAAAATAGATTAAGACTTGGGCAGAATATCACAAAAATGTTTATTAACAGGAATGAGTTTATGCATGTAATTTGAGTATGGTAATTTTGTCGTATAATAATAGTTATATCTAATTTTCATGTAGTGAAGTATAAAGAAGTTGTAGATGTAGTAAGGTATATCAAAGAAGTTATAAAATATATTATATTACTAAAGATAAAACTTCTTGGTAAATAATATTTTTGGTGCACTGAACATGGATATGATGGGATAATATTGGTTTTGCAAGAATTTTAATGCAAACACTTCTCCTCACTCTTGATAATGCAACATACAATTGTCTATGTGAAAATACATGATCTAAAAGATATATGCCAACATATTCTGAAGTTTGTCATTGAGATTTGTTTATAGTCATTGCAAAGCATGGACGTATTAGAAATTGTGTTCTTTTAAATGGAAACAATGTTTTATCAGATTCAAGTGGTATAAAAGGAATACGGGGTAAAAAAACTTTCTTGCCACTATATTTTGCAGTAGCAATTTTGCAAAAATGACATTTCTTTCAAAATGTTTACATATTAATCCTGTTCCATTACTCAATTCTTTTGTGGGATTAATATTTCGAAATAATATAATATGACAGTCAATCTTGAGCACTAATTGATGTGGTGGTATGCCATTTGACGTCAATGAATTGAAGAAATCTTCTTGCATGGATTCATCTGTTGTATTTAACATTTTGTCGAAACTATAATAAGTATAAGCATCTCATGGAAAACGATCTATGAGAATACTGTTGATGTTGTCAACATGTTCATTTTTCAGCGCTAAAATAAATCGATTAATCATAAGATGATGGTTTTTTGAATAGTCATCTATATTAGGAAATACAATATCTATTAATTTATGTAATGAAATATCGTCTTCCTCATAAGGTAGAGTAATGGCAAATGAAAGCTCAACCATACCACACGAATGTTCCTTTTCTGTTCCATTTCCAATCCAAAGAAGATATTCATAGAAAGAAGGATCTAAGAGAGCTCTCATATTTTGAACTAATTTTACTTTCGTAAAATGGGGCCACAGATAAGAATTAACTAAACTTGATGCAATTATATCTTTACTTCCTTTTTGGATGACAAGCAAGATTTGTCGAAAATCCCTACCCAAAACTATTACTTTTCTACCAAATGGTAAGTCAGTGTTAGTTATGTCCCTTAACATTTTATCTAAAGCTTCTATGGCCTGATAATTTATCATTGGAGCTTCATCCCATGTAATTAGTCTTGTCATTCTAAACAATTAAGCTAAAGTAGATTGTTTACTCACTGTACAAACGCTATCACTATGAATATGAAGTGGAATCTTAAACCTGGAATGTGCTGTTCGACCACCAGGCAATAAGCCAGCAGCTATTCCTGATGATGCAGTTGCTAAAGCAATTAAACCTCTTTATCTAACAGCTGCAAGTAATGCACAATATAAAAAAGTCTTCACTGTTCCACCTGGACCATCAATAAAATACATATCACCAACATTACCAAAAAAATTACTTAGAATAGCATCATAAGCAGCTCTTTGCTCTTGGTTAAGACTACCGGCACATGAAACATCAATCTCATATATTAATATCTCCAATTCTTCACTAACCAGTCTTTCTAACATTTCATCTTGCTGGATACTAATATCATAAATAGCCAATACATAGTCATTCAAACACTTGTCAAGCGGTTCTAAAAATGAATCTATAGACTTTAAAGTATTCACCTCTGCATTACTAATACTCATGCCTTTTTGTAAAAAATCTTCAAACATAAATTCTTTAAACTTTTCGGAGTTTTTTTGGATTACATGAGAACAAAATGCTAGAAGGGTTGCAAACAAGTGGTGTAAAGAAATAGGTATTTGATAATTACATGCTTCTCGTAAACATAACTCACAATTATTATTTCCTTTGAGTAAACCCCGTAATAATGTAGCTTCACAAAAAGTTTCTACTAAACTACCATTTACATATTTAAGGTTTTCAAAAGATAGCGGTCTTCTAACATGATTTAATAATATTCGCAGGTAATATCTTTCTCACTCTCTAGGATTTGTTGCTACAATTCTTCCAATCACAGCAGGTTTCTTTTTTTCCTATTAGTCCAACACTTGCCTTGTGCATCCCACACAAAAAATTCTAGGAATTCTTTGTATAATAACTTTCTTGCTTCTTGATTAGTAATATTCATTGTAAAAAATTTGGTAAGCATGTTTTTTTGGAAGAAGTCGTGTGCAATAACTTTTATAAGATTATCACTATCTTTATATGTAACCAATTGCTTATTTTTTAGATGTAACTGAAATGAAATAACAGCTGGACTCATTTCATACATAGTGAATCCATAAATCCTCCACGTTACTTCTGGTGGAGAAATCCATCTACCAGCCTGAAATCTCTCTATTTCATCCACATTGTCAAGTTTATTCTCATCAGATAAAGAGAAATTAACCCTGTCATATCTTTTGTAAACATATTTATACAAGTATTTAACAGCTTTTATTGTTGAACAGATTTCTACATTCATATGACAGTCATATTTAGCCAATAAATAAGGATTATAAGGTACAACCCATCTATTATCAAAAAAATGTTTTCTAACTTTAACTTTCTCACCATGAGAGTTTTCTATATTTTGGATAAGAACTTTCATCAAAAGATGTATGTGAAACATAGTTATGTGGATAACGACTTCTACATTTTTCACTATTTTCCATACACACATTATTCGGATTTAAAACACCACAAGGACCATGCATCATGTGCTTGACAACAACAGAGTGTAAATAAGGATACTTTGTACTATTAGGAATTTCAACACTTACAATTTTATCTACCATTTTAGGAGAAAATATTTTTGAGCCTGATTTCAATATAGTTAGGAAGTGAGCATGTGGTAAACCTCTTTTTAGGAATTCAATAACATATATATATGCAGTGACTAGTCCAAATAAATATTCTTTAAATAAATCCTTTTTGAACTCTTCTAATTTTGATCTAAAGATGCGAGAGACCAAATCATGTCTATTCTGAACTTCATCACAAAATTTTAAATCTTGCTTAATTTCAAGCCTATTGGAATTGCATTTAATTGTTAAAAAGATGTCAGATTTCCCAAAATTTTGAACTAATGCCATTGCATCCATGTATCTTCTTTTCAAATCTCTAGGACCACTAATGAAGGATGATGGCAAAACGATCCTTCGACCAACATTTGAACCGCTAGTTTCACCATTTTGTACACTATCAACAATTCCTTGGTAAAGCTCGCTACGTATTTATGATTGATTATTACGGAAGTAATCTAATTTAGAAGATTCAACTTTAACATACATGTCAACTACACATTGTTGTAAAAGACCGCCAGCATGTAACAATATGGAATTATCTAATGACCTTACCTGTATTTTATAACAATAGTATTAACGGCAAGACACCTATAATCATTTTTGCTTTTTGTGTAAAACTGAAAATATAAGAAAACAAATAAAAGTTAGTAATAAAAAAACTAAATAAAGAAATTAAAATCAAGAAACAACTTATTTTTCAAACTTGTAGTTTTTTTCTTCAATATTTCTTCAGGAGAATTAGCATAATCGGCATTAAGCATAACATCAATAGAAAAAACATCATAATTTCTATCATGTTTATTAACTCTTTCAATACCTTGATGCCATCCGCTCTCTCCAATAGGAAACAATAAATGGTATTGGAGAGGATCATAACATTCAAAATAATAGTTTACTCTATGCTTGCTACCAAAATGGGTATAAATACATATATCACGAACTCCAAAATTAGACTTTTCACCATTCACCCAAATCGCAGCAACTTGCGATACAGTCGGGGCATTATAAACTCTTTGATCCATACCTAAACTACATGCAATTTTTATCTTATGGCTTTCCAAATCAGTAACACCAGCTAAACTCGAAATTTTTTTGCATATGGATTTATGTGTAAGATGCGAACTAATTTTTCAACAATTGATTGAGAAAGCCTATCCGATATTTTAAAGCAATTTTGTATTTCATTTTCGGTATCGTAAAAATAAAGCCGTAAATAAGAAGGGCTAGAATCTATGGGAAGAAGTTCATTTAGGTAATGATATATTTGTCCTTGAATTCTGAACGTATATATCCCTTTATTCCTTTGGCATAAGCCTTTATCGTATTTTATGCCAAATGAAGTAAAAGAAAAATTACAATTGTAACTACGAATATAAGTTCTAAAGTCAACTGATTCGTCTGATTTAGATGAAAATAAAAGATGCAATTCTAGAGGTACATCATTGATTTTCAGTTTAACACCTATCACAACAGCAGAAACCTTTACTTTCTTTATGAAATTTTTTTGCTCCCGTGGAAATCACAAATTGTTGGCATAGATAACAAGTAACATTTGGTTGGAATGTGCTATAAAATATTGGAAGTACATTCTAACATCAGGAAGTCTAGCAAATCAGTATAACTTAGTCAAAGAAATAAACAAGCTATAAACTCAGGCATAATACAAAAATCGAGTATACTAAAGTGAAGGGATAACTCACCTGTTTGTTCAACATGATCAACACTTCCAGACGACACACCACCTAAAACGTTGCAAAATATAATTTAGATAAGAAAAAGTCGAAATATATCACGTGAAGTAAGAAAAAAACCTGATGCAACAACTAATATAACTAAATGGATGTATAAGTCACCTGTTTGTTGAACATCATCAACACTTCTAGCCAACACATCACCTAAAACATACAAAAATATGATTTAGATAAGGAAAATTAAGATAAGCTAAGTAATATAATTAATTACTACAAACACTAATACAACAAAAGAAAAAACTCACAACTCAGATGTGAAATACCATCTCCTACTGTTGCTTTTCTTTCGAAATCTTTTCTTCTGGAATCTGGTTAATGTATACCTCGATGCACTCTTTTATGAAGACACAATTGTTGTCGACGCACTCTACACAATTCCTGTTGTTGAGCATATAATTTTCTATGTCGTGCATTCGAAGATTCCTTTGGCTCGACATATAATTCTCTACGTAGTGCATTGGAAGATTTAGCTGGAAGGTGCTTCTTTTCTATCTCACAGCTCCCATAATCCATAATATAAATAACTAAATAAAATGTAAGAAGGACCTAACTGTTAGAATCACCTATTTTTTTTAATAAGAGGCATGGTAACTCTTCGTGTGCACACACTCAAACATGCACAAGGTGTCATATGGACACATGGTGTCTCCATGGCTCGTTACACGCACGGTGTCTCCGTAACTCAATCCTTGTCTATCTCCGTGTGCACACGGAGACATGGACATGGAGACACGGATGTCACAGACTCCGGTGTCTCCGTGCGCACCGGCCGTGTCTCTAGTGCGCACGGAGACACAACCGTGCCTTCCTCCCGTGTCTCCGTCTTCTTCTTTTTTTTTCTCCTTCCACAGGAAACAACCTCCATAACAAATTTTTTTGTGAAAGTTGAAATAACAAAAGCATTCACGTAATAAAAAAGATGACAACCAATACCAGCAAGAATTCCTTCAGAAAATGGAAATTGAAAATGAAAATTATGCACAACCCACCTTTAGCCGAGCTTCAACCCAACTGGAAAATGAAAATTATGTAGACGCAGAGCTTGAACGTTTAGCCAAGCTTCAATCGAAGCACGAATTCACAAAAATGGAAACTATGTAACACCACTTCCCTTTAGCCGAAGTTCAATAGAACACGAATTCACGAAAATGGAAATTATACAATGCCCATTTTACTCGCGTGAAAATAGGGAAAGGGAAAAGACGGGTGAAAAATGGATAAAAAACTGATAGCTTAGTCTTGCAGTTGTGTGTGAAGAAGAAAGCAGGTCGAAAATGGAAATTATGCAAACTACAGTTTGCCTTTAGTCGAGCTTCAATCAACCACGAATTCAAATTATGCAACCCCCATTTTACTAGCGTGAAAATGGGAAAAGGGAAAAGACAACTTACTGGTTGCAATGTGTGAAGAAGAAAATAGGTAATTGGAAAAAAAAAGCTTGGAATTACGACGATAGGAAGTGACCACACGTGGCAGCTGAGATTTAGCCTCTTTTATATTGTAGTGAAAAGAATCCATCGAGTCCCTAGGAAGTTTCAATTAATTAAGAATAATTTTAGCATTTTTACTAACAAATTAGGGCTAAAAGATAGCTTGACCACAATTGAGACTTGGACTTGAATGTTTTTGTTGTTCTTCTTCTTCCTTTTTTTTTTTAGAATTAAATTTAAAGTAACAGTCGGACCTACTTGTTTTTCCCTTTTTCCTCTTATTTCATTTTATCTTTTTTTTCCCTTTCCTTTCCCTCTTTCCTGTTTTATGCTCGTGCTCTAGCTCAGCTCTCTATTTTGTATAAAATAAGAAATTGGTCAATTGGATATTCATTACTGGAGCACTAACTCCAAACTTGCAAGAAAGTCCTTCATTTTCTATTTTATATAACATTTATCATGAACTTTCCATAATTAAAAACTAAATCCTCAATTTCTGTTTTATTAATGATTGTGACTGTGAACCCTCTCTCCTTTTTTTTCTTTTTTTTTTATTCTTTGATCGACGATTTAGTATTGTAATTTGTGAATCTGTGATTTATTGAAATGAGATCTACTACACGTACACGGGAGTTGACACGCCCCCTCTTGTGAAGGGTGTACATTTAGCATTTCTCTATTGAAATGGTAATAATGCTATGTGATTTGTGATTTTGAAATTGCAATTAATGTCTTGTTGGTGTTGGAAATTGAAAATTGATGATAGTTTAAAATTAAGTTTAGTTTGTATTTAATATAACATTTATGTTTAATTTTCATACAAATTATGGAACGATTTTTTCAGATGAAACGAAAATCCCAACTTAGTTTTTTAGCGGTGCATCAGTGTCACCATTGCTCTAATCGAGCACAGAGTTGTTAGCTATAGTGGTCATTTGACGGTCGATGGCCACCATAGCTCACCAACATTCCTGATTTCGCCACTATCATACCTTACAACTAGTTTAGGAAATCATTTTCAAATTAGTTTATGGATGGAGAGATTAGGATCGAACAAATTGACAACATAATCGCTTTACTTAAATGATTTCCTTAATTGTATAAAATTTTGGAATAAATGATATTGTATAAAAGTGATTGTATAAAAGTTTGTATAAATATTTTCATATGAGTAAAAATTACATTATATGAAAACTTTGTACAATCATATGAAATTTATAGTATCTATTCTATACTATCCAATACCTTATATTATAAATACTCAATGCCCATTATGTTTTTGTATGTGGTTAATTATTATTTTCTACCTTCATAACATCCTTTGAAGATCAATCAACAATTCTACATCTTGAGATCAATCAACCACAAGTTGGAAGAACATTAAAATCATATAATCCAAAACACCCACTTCCTAAATATAATTAGAAAAGTACTTTCTTAATAGCTTTTAAAGATTGCTGAAAATTGAGGGAGGTTGGACTAGAAGCACACGAAGAGTGCAAGAACAAAGTGTTCTTGGTGATTCATGAGAGATAGATAATTCCAGAAGATCAAGAGTAGGCGTGAGTGAACTACGTTTCAGAGGGTCTTGGAGATTGCATGAATTAGACTCACTAGGCTAATCATACTATATGTTCTTATTGTCTATAGTGGAAGTTACTGGCTTTGTCTCAAAGTTTTTAAAATCGTAAAGGGTTTTTTCCATCACAAATCTTGTGTTATTTAATGTTTTATTTATTATTGTGGTAATTCAACGTAAGATTAACTTAACTTGATTAATTAAATATCTAGAACAATTAAAAAGTGAATTGTTACTTTGAATTGGTAATTTTAATTCTGTGGTATTCACCTATTCACCCCCTTTAGGTGATTTTAGGGTCTAATTCGTAACTTTAAAGTGGTATGAGAGCCCTAATTCGATTTCTAGCCCTAGTTTTCTGGATTAATAGTTCATTATCTGTGCCGACATATTTTGATGGCAGTAACTACACCTATGGGAAAGTTAGAATGAGACTCTTCCCGAAATCAATGGATGAGCGTAGTAAATGGTTGGGCTGCCCCTTCTAGCACTGTTAATGATGTTGTCACCCCTATTCCTATACGTAATTAGTTGAAGATTAATTTAGATAAGTGTAATTGGAATAGTAAGGCTTTACATGCTTTATTTATAAATGTGTCACTAGAAGAATTTAGACGTCTGTCTATGTGTGAGGTTGCAAAAGAGGTTTGAGATATTTTATAAACCATACATGAAAGAACTCAGGTTGTCAAGAATTTTAAGTTATAGATGTTGACCACTAGGTTTGAAGAAATTAAGATGAAGAATGATGATACCTTAGATGACTTCTATGCGAGATTGAATTATACAGTTAATTCTAGTTTCAACCTAAGTGAGAGAATTCCTAACCTAAGATTGTTAGAAAAATCCTTAGATCCTTATCAGAGAGATTTATGCCTAAAATTATGGTTATCGAAGAGAGTAATGATTTAGATACAGTTAAGATTAAATAACTAGTTGGATCTCTCTAAACTTATGAACTCACCATATCTCAACTTAAGAAGAACAAGTCTATAGCTTTAAACACTGTTAGGGAAGAAGAGTATGACCCTACTGATATAAATACTATTAAGATAATAAGATAGCTTATTTCGCAAAGAAAATTTGAAAAAAATTTAGAAATAAGAGAAGCCTCAAGAGAGACATAGTTGTACTCCCAGTGAGTTTAGAAACAGATCTCAATCTGTGAGATGTTATAAATGTCAAGGTCTTGGTCAGTATAGAAGTGAATGCCATAATGGTAAGAGAAACCAGGGTAAAGTTATTAATGCAACTCTTACAGATGAAGAGTCTAGCTCGAATAATCATATTGAAAGGTCCACTCATGATGAAAGTGGGAAGTTTATGGTCTTCACTGCTAGGATTATAAGTGAACCTGATAAGGACAGTGATAAGGTTGATAAAGTAGATAGTGGTGAGCAGTCTGAGGAAGATTCTGAAGATAAGGAAGAGATTCGTGAGGTTTATCAACAATTATTCGAGGAGAGTTTTAAGATTAAAAATGTGAATAAAGATGTACTTAAGAAAGTTAATGCACTTGAGCTAGAAAGAGAGAGATACTTATGTATAACCTTTAGGAGTCAACCAAAAGCCTTAGTGAGTTAAAATTAGTCATTGAGAACTTAGGTACCAAGGTTAAAACCCTAACAAGCGACCTTGAGATATTCAATGCTCAACTTCATTCATTCTTGAGTGGATCTCAGAACTGGACGGATTTTTGGGGTTGAGCAAGCCTGATGGGAATGTGGGAGGTCTAGGATATAAGCAGACTGATGATAATATGGCGATTACTTCCAAAAACATTTTTGTCTCTGCCACCAATCAGCCTATACATGTTTCTAATCCTAAACTGAAGAATAAGGGTATCGCAGGATAGACGCCTACTAGACAACGTAAGATCTACCAATCCAGGAATGGATATCAACGATCACATAACTTTGGATCTAAGCTTATCCCCACTTGTTTCAATTGTGTTGAGTTATGACATATAAGGCCTATGTGTTATAAATTCCTGAATAGAAATAGAAATAGAAATAGAAATCATAATTTCACTAGAGATAGAAATCAGGATTTTGATGTTGGATTGACTTCTTCACTAATCAAGTGAGTTATTTGACCAAGTTAATGGCACAGTTTACTCGAAAGTCTTCCACTAGACAAGTTTGGATTAAAAACAGTGATTTGAAATTTTTTGAAATTGATCACGGTACTTTAAAGGTAAGAGCGTTTGTTACGTAACTGATTAGGTGTTTTTGATACATGCTTATACTTATTAATTGTGATTCATTCATTATTGCATGCATCTCATTTTTATTTTGCTGCTTACGTAGTTTTTTTTATAAAAAATAAAAAATAAAAACTGAAAAAAAAAAAAAAAGGGGATTTTTTTTTACATTACAACATGATATATGATTTACTTGAACATATGTGTCGTGATCAAGTATGTGTTAATTGATGTGCTGTAGCATATTTTTTAATTACTTGTTTAGGTTTTTATGTGGAGTACTTAGTGTAGGTTTCTTCATGTACCATCTGCACTGCACACACTGTTCTTATGAGTGAGTCTTGACCGTGTGTGTGAAATTTAGGATGTCCGTCATCTGTTGGTAAAATGATTTTGAATATGGATTGACCTTAATTTAGTAGACCCAAGATCTAGTATATCCCCTTTAAAGAAAAAAAAATGTTTCATCTTATACTCTTCTTTGAAACCTATTTGACTCGAGCAATTAAACTCGAGGGGTTTCTCATAACTTGATATCCTATGGTCAACTGATTTGGAGTCATCGGCCCAAAACTCGTTACATGGGTCATCTCAGTTGTTTAATGGAGAATACTCTACACATAAGATGTAAAAAAAAATTTGAAAAGAAAAATGATGAGCTTAAGAAGAAAAATAGAAATTGTGGGAATATATATATATGCTCATAGTCATAGGGAGAAAAGAATAATATACATGAAAAATGAGCTTCATTTATAGGTCCTAATATAAATTCTTGGTTTGACTTTCATTATTAGGGAAATAAACTTATTTAATAGTAATGTTTAGTATTCACTTTCTCACAAATTTAAGGTATGGAATCTTGCTCACAATGAAGTAGTGAAACTTTACATACATGAGTCACTTATACAATTTACTCAATTTAAACTTGAACTGAGTATGTAGGAAAGTTTACATGTCATTGATTATGCTTGTCCATGCTATCAAATGCATCTTTGAGTTATTATATATTGTTGATATAGTTTCCTTCGTCATTTGTGACAAAAAGGGAGAGAAATGATGGGCATTTTAGTCTAATTTAACTACAGAGTTTGCAGTAAGGGGAAGATGATAGTATTTCATGATAGGAGTTTTGCTTTATTGAATGCTTAACTTTTTTTGAGTTTTGATGTTTTGTGATATTAATGTCTAAGTTGGTGTTGATAAGTGTATTTTGTACAATTATTTAATCCATTAAATTAGAGTATTTGTTAGTGATTTGGATGAGTTATAGCTTAGATATGTATTAATTATGTTTGTTAGGTTAAACTCAATGCAAATTGGTGGAATTGGAAGAAAGGAACGTAAAATAGGCAAAAACGAAAGAAATTCAAAGTTTGGGATCAAAGTGATGTATTAATTATGTTTGTCAAGTTAAACTTAATACAAATTGGTGGAATTTGAAGAAATGAACGAAAAAGGGGCAAAAACGAAAGAAATTCAAAGTTTGGGGATCAAAGTGTAAACATCAGTAGTTGATTCGGACCACAAAGCGAGGATTGAAGATCATATAGGATCAATTGGATTCAACTGGAGGTCAAATGAGTGAAATATAATTGAAATATTTTCACAAATCAATTTCTAGTCGAAGAAGTTGTGCTCCGAATTTTTAGTCTCAACTTGAGACCCATTTTTTGGATNACACATTGAAAAATTCTCTCTTATCTCTTCATACACAATAGTATCATTAAATTCATCAAGAACAAATGACCAATTGCTATATTTTGAGAGATGAGATCAAACCCTAGCAAGGAATTGAAGGTCAATTACATTAAGATTTTGAAAAATTCAAATCTTGGACTTGAAGATCAACATCTTCTGAATTATTTCATGATCCGGGTGATATTTTTCTATTATTTCCTTGTAATTTAAATATTAATATGTTAGGCTAGATCCCTTTTTGTATTAGATGAAGATGAATTCTAATTGTTATTTATTTTTAATTCACTACTAGTAGTTTAATTTAATTCTTGTGTTTCTTGATTGATTTTACATAGCCATTGCATTATTTAATTGATTGGCCACAAATTATATAATTAATAGGTTGTTGTAGTATTGGCTCACAATAACTTTAGAACATGACAAAATTAATATATGTGTAATAGATATTAAAAATAATATTTATTGCATATGTAATCATATAGATAATCTAAACTTTAATACATTCTAATAATTCGAATTCGGACTATGAATAGATTCGGGTCGTGGTTATGATATATTTAATTTATTTTGAAAAAGAAAATTATATATCATAGATTTATTGATTATCAAGAACACATGAACGGAAGTAGATTATAAATCAAGAATTGAAATAGATAGCAATAAGTGGATTCGATATCCAATAAAATTATCTATAATTTGATACAAAACCCAAATTGTATAGATTCTTTAGATTAATTTAGAATAATCACAAAATCAAACTCTCTTTTATTTACATAATTCGAATTCCATATGAAATTAGTAAACTTGAATTGAATTTATTCTCCGTGCAGTGATACTTTTATCTCATCAATTCTATTACTTGTCAACGATCTCGTACGCTTGCGGGTTTCGCATGAACATGTATTTTGATTAACATTAGTATTACTTCTCAATCTAACTAGCATATTTATGATAGTATGTTTCAATTGTTATATTTTCTATTTTTCGTACTTTTACACTTGGTATTTGAGTTGTTGATTTTTAGGAAACATGTTTAACAAAGAATTGAAGAGATATACATTCAGTTTGAGTTTGAGTAGATTAGTTTTGTTATTACTTCCTTGATTTGTATTATATGATTTCGTCACATAATGCTAAATATGGAGTTTGTTAGGTTTTAAGTTGTATTGGCAATTTTTTTTAGACAAAATAATTATTATAAAAAAGTTGTAAAAGTTAATGAGTCTTTTTGGGTGTTGTATAGATGAATTATCAGTTTTTGGGTTTGAGTATGGAACTTGTAGAAAAAGTCACCAGAATTATGCAACATGCTGCCAGGCTCATGCTCGAATGTCCAAAACAAAATCATTGTTACCCGCCTGTCGCTCTAGCAACCGTGTTTTCAAATAACCCTAATTAGTGATTTTTAAGAATTATATCTATCTATACTACTCAAATACCTTCTAATATAAATACTCAATGCCCATTACATTTTTGTGTGTGGTTGATCATTATTTTCTACTTTCATAACATAATTTGGAGTCAACCAACAATTCCACATTTAGAGATCAATTAACCACAAGTAGGGAAAAAACATTAAAATCATATAATCCAAAACACCTACTTCTTAAATATAATCAGGGAAATACTTTCTCAATAACTTTCAAAGATTTCTGAAGATTAAGGGAGGTTGGATTAGAAGCACAGGAAGAGTACAAGAATAAGGTGTTATTGGTGATCCACATAAATAGACAATTCCAAAAGATTGGAAGCAGGTATAAGTAAAGCACGTTCCAGCGGGTCTTTGATATTGCAAAAATTAGAACAGTGAGTCTAGTGAGTTTTCTAGGTTGTATCATACTGTAAGTTTTTATTGTTTATAATGGAGGTTATTGGTTTGGTTGTGAAGTTTTTAATCTTGTAAATGATTTTCTACTTTAACAAATCTTGCGTTATTTACAACTTTATTTATTATTGTGACAATTCAATTTATGATTAACTTGATTTGATTCATTAAACATCTAGAACAATTAAAAAGTAAATGGTTACTTTTAATTGATAATTTTACGTTATTCATATATTCATCCACTTCTAGATGATTTTAGGATCGAACTCGTTTTCTATCCTTCAATCAACAAACTATGGCATGGATATAAATGTAAGTTGTATTAATATTTTGAATGAGTAGACACTAATTGAGATGTATAACTTGCTAGTGGAAGATCGAATTTGTGGGCGGATCAAAATAATTGGGTCATCATTTCAGAAGTGATGTAGCAAACATTACTTTCGTTATGTAGTTTACGATGAATATATATTTGTTAAAATATTCAGTTATATGATTTTCAACGGGTGGAGAAAACAAACTTTTAAAATTGTAAATACGAATAAAAGGTGATTGGAACATTTTAATTAAAGTTGTTCGCGGTTATGTTTTCAAGGTGCAAAAACCATCAAAGGTTCCTTCTTTGTACAAAATCAAAATGGTGAGGGGTTTATTGAGAAATCAGAGGTGATTAATATATATTGGTGTTTTTATTTATCTTTATTTTATATAGTTTTTGTCCCCTTGAATAATGTCTATCGCAATTTTTTTCTTTCAATTCAAACTACCACAAAAACAAAAATAAAAAACATAAATACAAACTAAAAAGGGGCATACAACCCAACCTCCAATCAACGAAAAACAGCATGATAATTTAACAAGCTGAAAGGACCAAAAGGTAAAGAGAACAAAAATTATATAACATGTGATCTCGTCATAGTTGTTTTGGGTAGGCTCGTTGTCAACCCCGCTCAACTCCAAGCACGATAATGATTACTCGTAACCTAACTTTGTCATGTTTAGAGCTTCATATTTCTCGATTAACATAATCTTGTTTAACTGGGGGTATTAAAATAGAATTTTTTTTTGTTTAGTCGTACAAATCATCATTTTTATTAAAGATTGTATTAAATTTGTTATATGAACAATAAATATAGAAGATGCTGCCAAAATCAACTTTTATCAAAATATACTAAAAATCTGATTTTTATTTAAATCAAACGACTAGATAAATGATGCAATCTAGTGGCATTGAGACTATTTTTAGTCCATTGAACCAAGAGTGTGAGAGAGTATTCTCGATATGGTTTGTCCACTCTTGGGACATTTGCTTGGGCAATACAGACAGACAGGGAAATGAACACAAGAAAAATAATCATAAAAGATGCATTTTTATATTACTTGTTCGACATCATGGACGCTTGGATTCGGATGTTATGACTTGGATCTGTGGCTCTTGTTCCTTTGTCTCCAAAGTTTCCTCAGACTGCACTAGTTTTATCTCTTGGTTTTTCATTTCTTTGTTCTTACCCCACAGCAGCAAGTATAATCCAGCCATTACAGTGATTGATCCTATTAAACTGCTCAGAAATTAATGGAACTAATCAATGAAACTGATGAACATAGATGAGTCGATAAGTTGTACATGGAGTGTTTACCTTCCAAGATGAAGTTGTTCGTGTAGGATTGGAATGTCAAACATGGCCGCTATAATCTGAACAAGAGGGCTGAATGCTGCAGTAAAGACCGGTCCCCTTTTCTTTACGCACCACGACATTCCCACATAGCATAATCCTGATCCTACCATTCCCTGCATTAGTTACATGTATAACTTTACATTAAAAGAATTTTGAAATACGGGTCATGAGTCACCCATGTGATGTGAACCGATTCATGTGATGTGACCGGATTCCCAAGACAATAAAAATGATTGGAGGGAGTGGTTTGAATTCAAATTCAAATCTAAAACTCCCTATAACCTCCATTAACTCCCATGTAACCTCTAATTATTATTCAAGAAAATGAGAGGAAAAAGATGGCAAGAAAGAATAGTCAAATTCATAAGTGAAAATACACCAAAATTGGAAAGCCCATGAAATCACTATTTTGGCTTCATTCACAAAATAAGGAATTTAGATTGTGGATAATAATTTTCTTCCATTGTGATCGAGATTCAGACCATTGGAGCAAGAAAATGAAGATTTGGATTTTTGGAAAGTAAGGTGATTTAAAGATCTTGGAATTCATCATTTTAAGTGAGGATTCTTGACCCGTAATTTATGTTTATGAATGCTGCGAATTCTTATAAAGAATAATCTTGTCAACTTTAACTAGAAATTATGTTATCCCGTAATTTATGTTTATGAATGCTGCGAATTCTTATAAAGAATAATCTTGTCAACTTTAACTAGAAATTATGTTAACTTACAGCATAAATGACAGTGAAGATATCTGTTTTTCTGTTCAAAATCCAGATGGAGTGGTTCTTGTTAATGGACAAACTCAAGATGGCAGACTGTATAGCACTAAAGAAGGTCATGATAGCAGTACTGGAGTATTGGCACGGGTATCTATTCCCAATATTTGATTGTAGAAGGAACCACGAGGACCACAAAAATGTTCCTGCGAACATGGCCACAGAGCCAATTATCCATCTTCCTCTTCTTTTAGATGAGCTCAGCTCGATAGATTGAGTAGTAACACGTTGGGAGCCCGAAAAATGAACTAAAGGCATTCCTCTGTAGACGGTCAATAAGATGGCACCTCCCAGGCACACTAGTGTACCGATTACTTTTGCTCTTCCACTACTGTACTTTGTGTTAATAGTCTCCAAACTATTTAACAACCTGAGATCAATGAATTTATGTACAAATAAAAACATAAAATTTCTGGTGCAAAACTGTTTACGTACCCAAAAGGTAAAGCCATTAAAAATGTGACTACTGGAACCATATTGATGAAGGCACACGAGAAAGTTGCAGATGTGTATTCTATACCAACAAGGAACAAGTACTGAGTTAGAGATGCCCTACAAGATCAGGCAAAATGTATCAGAGATATATTTTAAAAAGGAATAATGGAAAGTATAAATCCATTTAATGCAACTAACCCGACAATGGCACTCAAGAAAAGGCGACATAAGACGCTTAATGTCAGTTTGGGTCTGCTCTTCCTACAAAGAAACTTCATTCAGATTATGTAATACATGAATAGCCTCAGGTTCACTCGTTTTGACACCATCAATTCCGAATTATAAGAAAAGCAGAGAGGCACTACCTTTCCAAAAAGAATGCCAACGGAGACAAAAAGACTGCAGAAATTGACTGCCGGTATGTGATGAAGACCAAATGATCCATCCCATCAGCGACAATTTTCTTGAGAAGAATATTACTGACAGCAAAGGCCAGATCAATAGATATCATTGTGATAACCGGGTACCAGTCTATGCATTTCTTCATCTTGACCGATCGCACACTCTGTATTCAACTTGTTGAATAGAGCCGTGAGAAGTTCACTCTATAAAGAGTTGGTTTTTCCATATAAGAGTGGGCCCGCCAATTCTTCCTCTTAACTTTCATTGGTGTAAGCTACCAGACATGACAGCAGTTTAATACATATTCTCTTGTTGAGTCTTCACTGGTACTTTCCCAAGAAGTTTAGAATATAATTGTGTGAGAATCATCTGCAGGTTCGAATAGAAAAGTGAAAGAGCAATGTAATAGCACTGGTCAGTCTTCATTTCGACCACTGAATTATGATTCCCATTCCCCTAACTAGCCGAAATAAAAAATTTAAAACATGTGACATTTTTTGTACTTGATAACGTTTGAGTGGGATGGAGGCTAGATGGTTGGTTTCTCTCTCTCTGTGCAGCATCTAATACTCCTTCGGATTAACAGATTAGCCAGGCAGCATCTTAAGCATTGAAAACAAAGAATAACATGTCAAGTCTCTTCAAAATTGGACCCTCAAACATCGGTCCAAGCTTGAAATTCTCTGCAGACAAAACAAGTGCGCTATCTTGAAGCGCTCCATTGCTAGCATTCACTGAAGATATTCAGTTCCAACTTCCGATTATCAGGAAGGAGAATAATTGATTAGTTAATGTAAATGATGCTGTCATTTTATATCAGCTTTTAGCTAAAGCTCTCTAGAAATTTTCAGTTGTCAACTTGCACGGGCCATAGGACCAAAATTCCAATCAGGATTAAAGAGCAACTTGGTAATATCTTAGACCTTTCATTATCAAGAACTTTTTTCATGGTCTTTCTACTAACTAGTTGCCTTTATGATCTAATAAAATTCCACTCAACTTATTGGGCATAATCACAGTATTAACTGTCAATCAGTACACTTGAGAGAACATAGAACAAAGATAGAGGGAGGAGAATCAATAAATAACGTCAATTAGTTCTTAATATGAAAGGGAGAATTAACAATTTCTGGAAGACTACAAAATTACATTTACAAGGAGTTTTGGTATCTGAATTCACTACAAGCTTTATGAAATTTATCATAAAAAGACATTTGTTTCGTCGAAAGGGTGAAGTCACCAGATTTCAATACTAAAATATTCGTTGTTAAAAGTAAAATTTTTTGCAGTGATTATGGACAATACATTCATAGGTGCTACATTCTGACCTGCAGTGTCATTGTAAAAAATTCATGCCCTCTTTTCCTCCATATCGTTATTTCCTCCAACACTATAAAATTTCTGGTGTCATTTTAAGATACATTATTTTGGACTTCCATGCTGAACATTGTTGAGAACCAAGCCAATTAATAAAAACAAAATAAGAGTAATATGAAAAATAATAGATCAGACAAGAACACAAGATTTATGTGGAAGAGGAGAATTTCAATATACCAAGAAACTAAAATTGTTTTACAAAATTTAATACTTACAAGTTACAATCTAAATCTAAATAATCCTCCCAAGTTTCTAATGTATATATCAATGATCTTATTGTTAGTTAAGTCTATGAAGAGCCTACACCTCGTGGAGTATGTATAGGAGCTCAATCTTGAAGTTATGAATGAAGTAGAGCACAAAAAAGCGGTAGAAATCAAGAAGGAAACCTTTCCAACCTAGTGCTTCCAAATTTTTTTTTATCCATTTCAAAGTCCTTCCCCCAATTAAACTCTCAATCCTTAATGAAATTTGATCACTATTAACCCGAACTTCCAAATCAAAATTATCTAAGCTTCATCCATAAATCAAACTTCCAAATCACATGGAATTTGAGTCACAACCGAACAAACTCCACATTGACACAAATTTCATAGCAAGGAATTAACTCTTCACTCTTTAAATCATTTTCCACCTTTTTTTACCATGTCCCAACCGGACATACTCAACAACTGTGAACAAAATTCAAGCACTGCTTACAAGCAGAACTAACTTGAATGCCAAAACTACTTGAATCATTTGGTTCACTACCGCTCTAGTCGAGTCACCAAACCTGCTTGAATCACCACGAGCAACATAATCAGCAAGATCACAACTAACTCCACCTGAGCCACTGGCAGGTTCTCCAATATCACTGCTTGAATCATCACGAGCAACTCGATCACAACCAACTCTACCTGAGTTACTGCTTATCAAACCATAAGTTGCAGCATCTTCCACAGTGACCATCGAACCTTCTAAAACATATAACTGAGACTTTCTTTGTATCTTTAACACAACCCTGACACCGTTGCTAACTTTCAGAACTCTACTTCCACCTCCACCGGTATACCAGTACCCTTTTGAATCAAGAGTACTTAAGGAAATAATATTTTCGTTTAAACCTGGAATATGTCTCACTAAGCCAAGTGTCATGACTGTCTCATCAAACATCTTGATTTTGACTTTATCAATGCCAGCTATTTTATTAGTCTCACTATTTCTCATCGCCATGGAATCCCTTGTAAATGTTTCATATGAAAAAAACTAATCCTGATGAACAAATATAAAAAGTGCAAACCGTATCAAGAATCCAATGATCGTATGGTTTGGAGTCATCGTCAGAAATTACCAAAAGATCTCCATCATGCAGTCTTCTTCTGCAAGACTGGCATCACCAGAATTTCCTGATTGTCCCTTCTAATCTGTAGTAGTAAACTTATTCCTATCCCGCCACTCAAAGCAATTCTTCTTTATGTGCCACTTGTTGTTGCAATACCAACAAACTTTATCATTGTTATTATCATTGACTCTACTTCTTCTACGACCATATGTCGTCCTCTCACGAATAACAAGACCCTCTATCTGGACTTTAGATCCGACGACTAGATGTGTAATCTTCTCCTTAGATTAAATCGCATCATATAACTCGTCAATAGTGAGAGTATCCCAACTATAGAGAATAATATTTCTAAAAGTCACACATGAAGGCTGTAATGAACATAACAATATCAAAAAAAAATCTTCTTCATCTAACTTGACCTCTATGGTCTCCAAATCAATGATGACTTCCTTGAACACTGATAGATGATCTTCCAAAGATTCAACTTTTGTCAAGCGATAAAAATACAAGCGCTGCTTCAAGTGTAACTTACTGATCAAGCTAGAGATGTCAAAAAAGCTCGACGGCTCGGGTGGCCCGAGCTCGGCCCGTAAAACGCCTGAGCTGGGTTGGCTCGTGGCTCGATGGCATCGAGTCGAGGCTCGGGCCGAGCCNAGCCCGAGCTCGTCACCTGCCTCTGTCACGGGTCGAGTCGAGCTATTTTTTTTCTTTTTTTAAGTTTAAATGTATTTTTTTTGTATATTAATATTTAGTTATTATTTATAATAAATATAAATTGCACAAATTTACATTATAAAAAATTATAGATTTATAACGAATTTAAAAAAAAACGAGCCGACTCGGCATGAGCTTTCAACTCGGGCTGAGCGCTCGGCTCGAGTCCAAAAAAGCTGGACGGAATTTGCTCGAGCCGAGCCCGAGCTTTGAGTTTCGGCTCGTTGACATAGCTAGGTCAAGCTCTTTGTCATACAAAACTGCTCAAATTTCAACAACAATCCAGCAGCACTTTTCTCCTTTACCACGTTCTGAAGAATTTGATTAAAAAGATGAAGATTCATCTCTGATAGGGATTTTCTATCCTTGCATTGCTTTTCTACCGTAGTCATTGTTGCAGGCTATAACACCCCAAATTTTTGGAACTCGATGCACTAAAAGAAACTTAGTTTGAGCTCTATAATGTTAACCAAAATAAATTGAAAATAAATAAAAAATTAGAGTTTGAAATATTAAAAAAAATAATGGGAGATCTTAACATTTGATCATATAGATTTAGACAATTATGGTATAGTTTGATTTTGGAAAACATTTGGAGAAAATTCAGTAAACATCATAAAGAAAAATATGTTTGGCCTAGCAAGTATCGACTAAAATGTTTGAAATTTTGATAGAGATTATAATATTCATATACGTATAAAATAAAAAATTGGAGCCTCGACGATGAAGTTTGAAGCATGATTTTTTTTTCAACCATGCTGAACAGAATTTCCAAAATTAACCCAACGCAGTCTACTAAAATATACATAACTTTTTTCTCTAGATAAACTTTTAAGGTAATTCCAAAGGACACTATTAGAAGACGCATAAACCTTTAAAACCATATTAATTCCACTCTAAAACATGCATTGTAGCCCGATTTATGCCATTTTTAAATAGGAGGATAAAAACTAAAATTTCAATTTAGCAAAAATTAAACTTCACGCATAGTTTATCCAACATTTCTAAATTATAGTTGAAGTGAAATGTATATAAAAAAATAGACGAAATATGCATTTAAACATTTATATAAGTGTCATCTAAATGTTCATAAAAGATTTACATAACAGAAATTTTACTAGAAAGTTAAAGAGCATTTCAAATAGGTGAGCATTTGCCACTATGTCAAACCATTGCCATGCCTTGAATTAACCTGTAAAATTTTAGTAAGAGATAAGTACCACAAATAATACTCAGAAGGAAACACTTAAATAAATGATAAAAAAATATATTTTAAGAAATGCAAACTTTGATTATTTGTGTCACCATCAATTTTGCAAAGTGAACTGGTGATCAAGTAGTCCACTTACTCTCAAGTTTTGATAACCCCTTTCAAGTACCAAAATTATCACCTTCTTATCTTATTCGAACCACCAAAGGATGCTTCTATTTTCTCATGAGTAACACAATAATAGTTTTAATGAAAACAAAAAATAAATAATTTTTACTTCACTTACAAAAGTGCCGAAAATACCCTACCTCAAATGTTTGGCGTTTGAATACCATTTTGTATCCAATTTGTAACAAATTGCAGTGTGATCTTAGCCTCTCCTTCAGAAAATTTTCAAATTCAAAGATGTCTTTAGTCTATGGAAAAAGGGTATGTGAAATTCATGTGTATATAATGGTGGTTTGTGTGAGAAATGTGGCTAAAGGAGTCGAAGAAGGTTAATATTTTCAAATACAAATGAAAGCGACAGTTTGACACATAATTAGTAGTATAAATTGTAAGTGGGTGGTTAGATAACTAAGTGGATGGTAAAAAATAAATGGGATGCCTTAGTGGAGAAAGAAATCAAATTGAGGGTTGATAGGTTTGAGAGGGATCAAAATAACGTGATTGAATTTGGGATTGTTTGTAGGAGAAATATTTATTGTTTAAGGGCTGTTTGACACATATAATAAGTGTATCAAATTTTAAACTTTTAAGGACTTAACATAGACGGCAATAAATGTGAAATATGTCGTCACAAAATAATGTAGTCAAACCAAAATAAAAATTTGCCGATTAGATGAGGATTTGTCACCTTACATTAAATTTGAAGACAAATGCGCACAACTTTACTATCATGACTAAAACTTTAATTTGGTCTCTTAGAAAGTGTTGCAGTGATGTAGTAATATGATTCAAATTATTCTTGAGTTCCAAAAGAAAGTTTCTTCTAAAACGAAAAACAAGATTTTTCCGGTCACTACAACTCTCCTCACTTAAAATAATATTTTCCTTGAAATTTAACACACTTGTTTAAGGAGGTCGGGATACTTGGCTGAAACGACTTCTTGTCCTTCCCAAGTAGTCTCATTCTCACAGTGTATACTCCATTGAATTTTGACTAGTGGAACCTTTCGATTCATGGAGATAGTGGTCATTGAAAACCCAATAATAACTAATCAAGAGAGGGAAAACTTTTTCAAACAATTAATCTAAATTTAAGCAAGTAAAGACTAAATAGATTAATTCAAATAGTAAGCACAAATATAAAAGTGAAGTAAAAGGTAGAGATGAAGCAAACGATATAATCGTGGATGTTCGATCAAAAGCAATGATCTACATCCTCCATTACCAAGCTCTCCGACACAAACAAGACATTTTTACTGTGTTGATTGACTTATGGTGCAATCCAACCCTTTACAACACTTCCAGTGACTTACAAATAAAGAGCATCGATCCTTATACAATGTCGAACTTTACGAGACCTCAACACGACCCACACTATTGAGCTTTACGGGACCTCAATATGATCCACACAGTGACTTATAATAAGGAGCACTTATCCTTATACAATATTGATATTTAAGGAACTTCAACACAACCTACATTTTATCAAAGTGATTTTACAATGAAATTCTTCTCTTGATAAATAATACAAACAAATTAAGTACTAAGAGAGGTTAACACTTCAATGAATAGTAATAAATGATAGCTTAAGTGTTAGATGAATTTTTTTGATGAATATAATAGTCAAAAATTAGATTCAATCAATCAAAGTGTTTCAATGAGAAGATGAAAAAATAAATACAATGTAGGTTCAAAAATTTTCTCAAGAAATATCTCTCTTTTAATAGATGATTGTAATAAATTAAATACTAAGAGAGAAACGAAAAACTTTGATNAATGTAAAAATGTAAGTTCAAAGAATATTTTTCAAATGAAAAAGTTTGATGAGTAGATTTTTAAAAATTAATTTGATTAAACGTTTTTCAAAGCTAGATTTGATAATAATAAATAAGATGAGAAATCAATATAATTTTAGCTCAAAAGAATCTCAATTGAATGCTCTCAAGTTGTTGTAATAAATGACAAGTGAGTTGATATTTATAGAGATGAAAAACTCCAAAGTTTCTGTCAAATCGGATAACCGGTCAGGTCGACCATCAATTTTCGAATGACCAATATGACCGTTTGTACGGGAAAAATCAGAGGTCAGAAAGGTCAAAAATCTGACCGTTGGAGACATCCGATTGACCGCCATCTATGGCCGGTCGACCATCCTAGTTGACCGTCGGTCAAATTTTTTTTTTTTTTTATTTATAGAGATATGATCTAAGTTCAAGTACACTTTGAAAGATCAATCTTACTTTTAATCAAAAATATTTTATGCAAGTGATATGAAAATAACTCTTCGTACACAAAATGATTTCTCAGCCATTATCATTCATTACTAAAGATTAAATTGTTATATCTTTACATATAATCTCGAAAGCCCAGTCTTTGATCTTGATTCGAAGTTTCATTCATGTTTGACTCTTAAACTCTTGATTTTGTTTTTCTTCATGAGCCCGATTTAATAGTCTTGATTTTGATATTTTAAGCTCTTGTCTCGAATGATTTGACTGGAATGCTTAGCTTTCACTTTGATCTTCATTTCGAGTCTAATTTATGACGTGTTGATTTTGACAATACTTGATTGGTTTTAACGGTGAACTATCATCACTCAAAATCAATTATTAAAAATAATATTAATCTTGTTTGTTATGATCAAAATATTAAGGATGAAATCAACCATAGGTCAACGGTCATTTCTCTCTAGAACCACTGTAGGAGCTTCTTTGTACATCATATCACTATGGACATCTAATGATCGAACATTTACCACATGGCTAGGATCCGAGATATATTTTCTCAATATAGAAAGGTAAAATACGTTGTGCACTGCTTATAGTTCGGGTGGCAATACTAAACGATATGCTACGTTCCCAATTTTTTAAGAATCTCAAAGGACCGATAAATCTAGGTCTCAATTTTCAATTCTTTCCAAATCGTAGTATACCCCTTATTAGTGCCACTTTGAGAAATACTTTCTCATCAACTGCGAAAGTCAACTATTTTCTCATTTTATCGGCGTAGCTCTTTTGTTAATCTTGGACAGTCTTAATTTTTGATCTAATCTTATATATTACCTCCACAGTCTTCTCGACCAATTCTAGACCCAAAACTTTCCTTTAGCAACTTCATCCCAATATAATGGCGAACAACATCGTCGACCATGCAAAGTTTCATACGACGCTATGCTGATAGTGGCTTGAAAGCCATTGTTGTAAGCAAATTCAACTAATGATAGCTATCTTCCCACTTACCACCTAAATCTAGGACACAAGCTCTCAACCTATCTTTAAGAACTTGGTTAGGTCGTTCTGATTGTCTGATAGCCTAAGGGTGGTATGCAGTACTAAATGTTAACTTGGTACCCGTAGCTTTCTGAAGGCTTATATAAAGCTTCAAAGTAAACCTCAGATCTCTGTCTGATACGATAGACACTGGAACACCATGAAGTCACATAATCTCTCTGACATAAATTTATGTGAACTGTTCTAAGCTATAGGATGTTCAAATCGGCAGGAAATGAGCATATTTTGTTAGTCGATCCACAATCACCTAGATTGTATCATGACTTCTCGTTGATCTAGGAAAACCAATGACAAAATCCATTGCAATATTTTTCCATTTCCATTTGGGTATGTTCATGGGTTTCAATGGCCCCGACAGCCTTTTATGTTCATCCTTCACCTACTGACAAACCATGCATTTAGACACAAAGAGGCCTATCTTTCCCTTCATATTTCTCCACCAAAATGTGTCATGCAAATCTTTATACATTTTGGTTTCGCCTGGATGTGCGGTGTAAGAAACAAAATGAGTTTCAGTCATAATCTCATACATCAATACCTCATCCTTTGGTATGCACAATCAACCTTTAAACATCAAGGCTTTATTTTCTACTATCTCAAATCCTTTCCTCTTCTCAGCTCCTACATCATCCCTGATTTTTACTGGTGATGCTAACATTTCAATCCTCAGGTTCTCATAATCTCTGATCCAATTATCCTATCTTGTACACAGTGCTTACAACTGTTCCATGTTCTTTCTACTCAACGCATCGGAACTACATTAGCTTTACCCGGATGATACAAGATAGTGCAGTACTAGTCTTTTACTAATTCTAACCACCGACAATGTCTCATATTCAACTCATTATGGGTGAAGAAATATTTGGGACTCTTTGGTTGGTATAGATATCACACTTGTTCCTGTATTGGTAGTGGCGACAAATCTTCAAAGTGGCACTATCGCTGCTAGTTCGAGATCATGCATAGGGTAATTCACATTATATTGTTTCAATTATCTTGAAGTATAAGCTATCACTTTCCCATGTTGCATCAAAACACATCCTAAACAAAGCTTGGATGCATTATTATAAATTATAAAACCTTCTGAACTAGCGGGGATAGTCAACACTGGTGCTGATACGAGTCTATCCTTTAACTCTTGAAAACTCTGCTCACATTTTTCTGACCATACAAACTTAGTACCCTTCCGAGACACTTGTGTCATAGGTCTCGCTATCTTGGAAAATTCTTCTATAAATCACCGATAATAGCAAGCTAAACCTAGAAAGCTCCTCACTTTTCCAACGTTTGTTGGTTTCTGCCAATTGGTCACAACCTCAACCTTAGATTGATCTACCTCAATATTTCCTATTGTCACAGTATAAACTAGAAACCCTACTCAATCTAGCCAGAATTCATATTTCTTGAATTTGGCATACAATTTATCCTCACGCAGTGTTTCCAAAACTATCCTCAGATTTTTTTTTGTTGCTGAGAATCTCTCGAGTATATTAGTATGTCGTCAATAAATATGATGACAAAAATGTTCAAATACTGATGGAACACTCTATTCATCAAGTCCATAAACACCATTGAGGCATTCGTCGAGCCAAAAGGCATCACCGTAAACTTATAATGCCTATATCGAGTCCTAAATGTCGTCTTTGGTATATCAATCGACTTAATCTTCAGTTGATGGTAGCCCGACCTTAAATCAATTTACGAGAACACGGATGCACCTTTCAATTGATAAAATAGATCTTCAATCCTAGGAATGGAATATTTATTCTTGATCGTCAACTTATTTAGTTCACAGTAGTCAATGCACAACTTCATAGTACCATCTTTCTTCTTTACAAATAGTACCCGAGCTTTCCATGGAGTTTCACTAGGTCTGATGAACCCTTTGTCTAGAAGTTTCTCTAACTGCATTTTCAACTTTTATAATTCTTTTGGTACCATTCGATAAAGAGCTTTGAACATAGAAGTAGCTCCAGGTACCAGATCTATAGTGAATTCTACTTGTCTATCGGACGGAGTACCATGTAGATCATTCTGAAACAAATCGGCATACTTTCGTTACTGGCACATCATCTAATACTATCTCTTATGATGAAGTGCAAGTAAGATTGACAAGATACCCTTGACAATCATACTTACTCAACGTGCTCTCTGCCTTCAAAACTGAGACGATGTGATAAGGTGCCTTAATCTTTGATCCATAAAATTTGAACCCCTCTTCTCTTGGCCTTCGAAAAATTACTTCTTTCTCAAAACATACTATTGTGGCTCGATTACCACCTAATAGTCCATACACAAAATAATATCAAAATCTTTTATCTCTATAACATACAAGTCGGCCTCTAAAGTCAGTCCATCAAAATTTATCTGTACTCCATTTGCTACCTTATTTGTATCTATAGTTTCACCTGATGGCATACTAACCACTAGTACACTATCACTTTTCTAACATGAATCATTAATTTTAACTAGACATGCACTAGATATGAATGAATGAGTTGCACCAGAATCAATAAGAACCTAAACATAAATACTGGAGATGGGTAGAATACCTATGATTACGTCTGTATTTTGGGCAGCCTCGTCATAAGTCAAAGCAAACACCTTTGTTTTTCCTTTCTTTTCTTGCTTTGGTTTCTTAATCAATAGGCATAAAGAGGCAACATGGCCTAGTTGGTTACACTTATAGAAAATCCCATACAGACATTCTCCTTCGTGGAACTCATTATACTTAAGACATTGGGGTAAATTATTGCTTGGTTGGCCAGCATTGGTATGTTTCTTAAATGGTCCAGTATTCTTGTTCTTATCCTACCACTTCTTTTTTTTCCTAAGTCATTACTCTGTCCCTGATTTATCAACTTCATCTTCGAATAGGTTACTGTCGGAGCTTTCTTCACCACTGCATGAAAGGTGGTGAAATTGTATGAACTCACAACCTGCATGATCTCTAGGTGCAAGCCCCTCTCGTAATATCTTACATTCATTAGTTCAGTACTTACAAGGTGTAAATTCCTTGAACTTGCTTTCACACTTAATAATATCCATATCTCTATGTATCAGTCTTAAGAATTATTTCTCCTTATAGTTCCGCAGAGCTTGTTGGAAATACTTTTCTGTTAGCTCCATCTTGAACTAAGTCCAAGTTAGATTACGTTGCTTCTCCTTTGTACGAGTAAGTGATGAGGATTCCCACCAATGGCATGTTCATTCGATTAGCATAAACTCAGCATATAATGCCTTTTGATTTTCTGGACAAGAGATGTGCCGGAATATCTTTTTAATAGTACACATCCACTCATCAGCTGCTAGATGGTCTTTCCCGCCATCAAAAGTGGGGGGGGGGGGTCGATATCTACGGAACTATTCTACCACAGGAATATGAGGTGTAGCCAAGAACGTTGGTGGCACCGATAG
Organism: Fraxinus quadrangulata; assembly: GCA_903798255.1. Lineage (NCBI taxonomy): Eukaryota > Viridiplantae > Streptophyta > Magnoliopsida > Lamiales > Oleaceae > Fraxinus > Fraxinus quadrangulata. Next base: position 49,888 of record CAIGRB010048790.1, on the reverse strand, counting down.
TGCCTTGGGGAGTGGTGGAGCCTAAGGTACTGGAGGTATAGCCTGAGCAGCCAAGGTCTGCTTCAACTCATCAATCTCCCGCCTTAACTCCCTAATTTTTCTCGCTTGATCCATATTCCTATATTCCAAAATAATTATAATCTCATTTAGAGGAGTCAACGATACTTTACACAGAATAGGAAAATAATTTACGACTCAAAATCTTTTATTATTATCTCAAAAGAATCCTTCAAGAGGAATACAAAATAATAAAAGAGTGTTTGACGATAATCAATAGAAAAGCAAAAACAATCTTCGTTGACATCAACAACAACTATAATTTCGACATATTTATCTTCCAATCGAAAATGACCGTCTTGTCAGTCATTTGCGCACATTAATGCTTCCAAAAGATCTTCTTTCAGTTGACTCCTGACATCTGAGAGAATCCTCGTACCTGCACTAAAAGCAGACTCCGAAACTATAGTGCTAATCGGAGGTGTTAGTAGATCTTTTACCATCGCACAAACCACTGGTCATCGGCGTTCATATCTTCGCCAGAATTCAATTACTTCTTCTGAACTTTTCTTAATTGTTTTGTTATGATGTATATTATGATTAAAGTAATCAATTAATTCAGTAGGCAACGTAATTGAACTTGCGTCTGATGTTTGATTACATGCGGTAGACAAAATACTACTAGAGGAACCACATGCATTTGAATCATGTCTATATGAGTTAATGTCTTCGAATAAAGTTAAAACTTCAGCGTCGTCTCTGGTATATCAATGGAAGGAATATGTGTAGAGCCAGAGGGTACCCGATTAATATTTGTACACATTAGTTCTGCATATAGTTCATACATTTTACGTAAAATTTGTTATAAATTTCTATAAGTTATAGGAACATTAAAAGTTAAATCTTTTGAAATCTGATAAATTACAAATTCAGTACCCGATAAATTATATCGAAGGTCCATGATGCATGCTAACAGAAATAACATATGCAAGTCTTCCCAATATTTTCTAAGCTTTAATTCTATGGAATATATAATTGAACTAAAATCGGGGTCATTTTTATATCTATGAAAAGCTCTATCAATTACATAAAGACGTTCAATAATCAAACAACTAGTGTGATAATAAATTCCAGACAAAATATTTATAAAATCATAAAAACTTGTCAAACTTTTTTTAGTTTTAAAAGCTAACATCCAATTGGATTATTTCACAATAGTATCGTCATCTTTTCTAATATGCCAATTGTTATAAAATTCAATTATTAAATGTTCAAAACCTTGGCATGATTTTAATAATAATTAAGTGGGGTTCCATATATGTCCTACATCACTAATAAATGTTTTCGTATGCGTCACCTCAGATTCGCCACAAAATTCTCAAATGCTTGTTTTTTTACTAGGTGAAATCGTGATATATACTAGTGCATCCCTAATTCTTTGAATTTTATTCTTAATATGTTTTAAACCGTCTTATACTATTAAATTAAAAATATGACACACACATCGAATATGAAACAAATAACCACCGAAATCAGGCTGCAGTACTCTACACAATTTATCGATAACTACCTTATTAATAGTAGCGTTGTCAGGGAACTCAATAATTTTAAAAGCAATAATTTTTTTATGCATACACCAAAGTGGGTCTATGTAGCATGCAGTTACAGCTATATAACCTATTTTATTAATCTCTTCCCATATATCCGAAGTTAAAGATATAACACCCCTATTTTTCTAAATCGACAATCAATAGTTTCTTTGAATGAATGAAATATTCTATTGTATTAGAACGAAGAGTATTGCGACTTACCCCGACGTAGCTCGATTGAAGATATTCTTTCACGTATGAGATGAAATGTTGGTTGTCCGATATTGATAGACGCAACTCAGCAGCGACAACGAACTTCATCATTCCCGTTCGAGCTTTCTCCTCCGAATACATTCACGTAGAAAGTGGCGTAGTAGTAGAACTGGTGCCTGAACTACCAAATTGTTGTTACGTTTGACCAGCAAGAAAAAGCCCATGTTTGGTCATGCATACTTTGTAGTGATGGTTGAAGTGGGTGGTTCCAGTACTTTTTTGCCATGCCAATCGTTGTTGGTAGTATGTTTAGATTTTGGAACTCCATCGACCACACGACCTGTTTGAATCAATTTAAAATGATCCCAACATTTTGCTTGCTTTTTCTCCTTTGTTTTCCCTCTTGTATCGGGAATATCTAATTCAGTTTCATTCTCCTGTTTCGTCTTGAAAACATCAATGTCATCCAGATCAATTGGATTGCTACTTTCATGAGTATCGAAATCCAGAATATAATTGGGAATAGGTACTTCATTTAGACCGGCGAATTCATTATGAAATTGACTTTGCAATGTGATAGGTGATTTGCCTCTGATACTAAACAAGCCTTCAAAAAATGAGCATGGATCCATTTATGAATTGATATAAAATGTATAGTAAATAACAAATCAAGAATTGAAAGGAAGTTGACGTGTAAAATTGTAATTGAAAATTTGTAATTGGATAATTCATATTGAATAATTGAACTTGAATGTTGAAGTGGAATTGAGAAATGAATGTAGATTATGTAGAAGTATAGAAAATAGATTGTAAAATCAAGATTATAACTTAATAATGTAAAATGTAGAAGAGAATAGAGAATGAGAGTTGGGTGAAAAAAATGGATCAATGAAATGATATTTATAGGGAAAAATGAATTGAAAAAAAAATTAATTTAGTGACCAGAACGGTTACTAAACTTAAATAGTGATCGAAACGGTTACTAAATCATTTAGGCGAGCCACGAGCTGGCTCGTCTATTAACAAGCCCACGAGCCTGGCTCATGGGTGAGCTCGTGGCTCGCCCACGAGCCGCTTTTCTGAAAATGAGCCGATTAGGCTCCGCTCGGGCTCGGGCTAGGGCGAGGAACGAGCCCGAGTAGCTCACGAGCCCATTTTTTACGAGCAAGCGGTCGAGCTGACGAGCCGCTCGGCACGATTGTCACCTCTGTATACGATAAACAAATTATTTGAAAAATAATTATATTCGTGTTTCTAGTATTTTGTTTTTAGTTTAAAAATATGAATTTTAAAATTAAAAAAATGTATTCACGAGTTGAGTCGGTTAATTAACGGGTTGGTTGTTTAAATCGAAACCAACCCAACCAAACTTTTTCATGGTTAAAATTAATAGAACCAAATGGATTTCTTGGTTCAATCCAACCTAAATAACTCGACTCGGTTTGGTTTGGTCGATTTTTCGATTTTTTTGCCCACCATTAGGCACTGCAATTTCCCACAAATAATTATAAATCAGTTTGATCATCTATAGTCATTCTTTTGACAAAATATCAATAAGGGGGAGGGTGACATAATGATTAGTGACCATATGGCCTAGTTGCCTCACATCTATCCACCTTACTAACATCTCCTAAATGTGCTGGCCCATATCGTGCGCTAGATTCCACCGATACCCTTCATACTGCCCCATAATCTCATATTGACAAGACATCAATGAACTCATCTTCCTACAAGTTTTCTTAGTCCGTACCATCTGTGTCATACCAATTATTCAAAGTCCATTTAATAGGTATCTAATAAGTTTTAGTTAATTCTCGAGAACTTAAATAAACATTTAAATTTGGTCACAATCTCAAAATACTTGGTACAATAATGATTATGCATAAAAAGTATTCAAACTCAAAAATATACTAATATTCATATATACCTTCCAAATGTTGTGTCTAGAATAAATTTTCTCATACTCATCATATGGATACAAGTATACTTATAAACTTTTTTTTTACCTCAAAATCGGTATAGCACGGCTATGGCATGCAATGCTCAGGATCCTCTTTTAAACATTTGATCAATTTAATATATGACACGATATATCTAAGATATGGTTTCTAATGCAAGTCTAAAGAAAAAAACTGCGCTCAGATACCAAGTTGTAACGTTCTAAATTCTTGGAACTCGACCCATTAAAAAACTTATTTGAGCTCTATAATGTTAATCAAAATAAATTGTAAATAAAAAAAAATTAGAGTTTGAAATATTAAAAAAATAATGGGAGATTTTAACATTTGACCATATAAACTTAGAAAATTATGGTATAATTTGATTTTAGAAAACATTTGGAGGAAATTCAGCAAACATTGGTTGCGCATAGTGGAAAGAAAACATATGGCGCAACAAACGTCGACTAAAATTTATGAACTTTAACAGAAATTATAACATTGATATATGTACAATACATAAAATATTAGGATTTCAACGGTGATTTTTGAAGCACGAAAAACATTTTTCAACTATGTTGGACAGTATTTCCGCAACTGACTCAACACAATCTATTAAAATGGACATAACATTTTTTCTAGGTAAGATTTTAAGGTAATTCCAAATACCACTATTAGAAGACTCATTAACCTTTCAAACCTATTGATTTCATTCTAAAACATGTACCAGAGCCCGAATTATGCCAGTTTTAAATAGGAGGACATAAACTAAAATTTCAATTCAACAGCAATTAAACTCCATGCATAGTTTATCCAACATTTCTAAATTATAGTTGAAATGAAATGTATATATAAACTAGACAAAATAAAAATTTAAATATATTTAAAAGTGTCATCCAAGTGTTCGTAAAAATTTACATAACTAGAAATATTTTTAGAAAGTTAAAAAGCATTGCAAATCGTCAGGCACTTGCCACTATATAAAAACCACTGCCATGCCTCGAATTAACATGTAAAATCTTAGTATAGGATGAGTATTGCAAGTGATACTCAGTAGGAAACACTTAAATTAATGATGAAAAAATACATTTTTCAGAAATATAAATTTTGATTATTTGTGTCACCATTAATTTTGCAAAGTGAACTGGTGATAAAAAAGGGGGCTTCCATTTTCTCATGAGTAACACAATAACACGTTTAATGCAAATAAAAAATAAATAATTTTTATTTCACTTAGAAAAGTGTTGAAAATACCCTACCTCAAATGCTTGGAGTTTGAATACCTTTTTGTGTCCAATTTGTGACAAAGTGTAGCATGCTCTTTGCCTCTCCTTCAGAAAATTTTCAAATTCAAAGATGTCTTTAGTTTATGGAAAAAGGGTAAGTGGTATTTATATGTATATAATGGTGTTTTGTGAGAGAAATGTGGCTAAAGGAGTTGAAGGAGGTTAATATTTTCAAATACAAATGAAGGTGACGGTTTGGCACTTAATTAGGAGTTTTAATCGATAAGGGAAGTGGGTGGTTAGATAACTTAGTGGATGGTAACAAAATAAATGGGGTGCCTTAGTGGAGAAAGAAATCAGATTGAGGGTTGATAGGTTTGAGAGGAATCAAAATAATGTGGTTGAATTTGGGATTGTTTGTAGGAGAAAATCTTATTATTTAAGAACTGTTTGGCACATATAATAAGCGTATCAAATTTTAAATGTTTAAGGGCTTAACATAGGCTGCAACTAATATAAAATATGTCACAAAATAATGTAATCAAATCAAAATAAAATTTTCCGTTTAAATGAAGATTCGACGCCTTACAAAAAAAATTATGCAAGTGCGTACAAACTTTACTATCATTACTAAAACTTTAATTTGAACTTTTAAGAAGTGTTGTAACGATGTAGTAATATAACTCAAATTATTCTCAAGTTCCATAAGAAAACTTCTTCTAAAATGAAAAATAGATTTTTCGGTCACTGCAGGGCATTTTGTCCACCCCCAACAAATCATCATTAAAGTTCAATTGAACTAGGGTTGGACAAAACTTCCGTACCGAATCGGACTGAACCGAACCCGAACCGAACTGAACGGTTCTTCATAAATTAAATACTTGAACGGGTATTTGAATCGATAACCAATGAGTTTGGTTTGGTTCGGTTCTTAGTTCTCGGTTCTAAACCAAAAATCGAAGAATCGAATCTAAATAATTTTTTAAATTTTTTATATTGAATAAATTAAATTATTTAATTTTTTCTAAAAAAATTAGCAAATTAATTAAACAAACCAGCCAAGTCCAGCCAAATTAATTTTTTGTTAGCCCAACATTTGGGCCTTA